>JAGGAR010016035.1:0-20529 GCA_017657315.1 Termitomyces sp. K1Ag
CAAAGACCTCGCCGCATTTATATCCTCACTCCTTATTTCTTCAGGGGTTCAGGACGATGTGGCCTCACGGGGGACAGTTGCTATGGAAGCAATGATTGCCAAATATTCTTCTGGATTCGAGAGTCCTTTACTAAGCGCCTCGCAGTCTAGCACAACACTGGCGACTGTCCTCCTTACGGGATCAACTGGCAATCTTGGTTCACAGATCCTTGCAAGGTTATTGGAAGACACTCGCGTCGAGAAGGTGTACGCGTACAACCGACCTTCAAAGACTGGTACAAAGACCCTTTTGCAACGACATTCAGACAAATTTGAGGAAGTTGGGCTCGACGTCGCGTTGCTGAAGAGCGAGAAGTTGGTGCTTATTTCTGGTGACGCAGCAGAGCCCAACTTGGGATTGGATCAAGATTTATATGGCCTGGTAAGTAGCTATTTAGTGCACTAAGTAATCATATTGCAGGAGTCTGACCTGATACACTAATAGCTTCGTCAAACCGTCAACATTGTAATCCACAATGCCTGGAGACTTGATTTCAACCTGTCGTTGGCCTCATTTGAACCCAACATCAAGGGCACGCGCCACTTCATCAATCTAGTCAGATCGGGCCCGAATCCTTTGAACTCTCACTTCCTGTTTGTGTCGTCTATCGCCTCTGTCCAGAACTGGGACAAATCGAAGGGTGTTGTTCCGGAAGATGTCATGGAAGATGTTTCTGTTGCGCTTGGAGGCGGTTACGGGGAGGGAAAACACGTCGTTGAGAAGGCGAGTTCGTTTGTAGTCTACTACAACCGGGATACTGATTCACTCTGACTAGATTCTTCTTAAGAGTGGCTTGCGAGCCGTATCCATCAGAGTTGGCCAGATAAGCGGTGGACGCCCAAAAGGTGTATGGCCTACGACCGAATGGTTGCCCATCCTTATCAAGTCAAGTGTATCACTGGGTGCCATTCCTGATGCTTCTGGGGTTCGTTCTCTCCTACTCATTGGATCTCAGGGATCACTTACTGTTCATCATCAGATTGCATCGTGGCTCGGCGCAGATATCATTTCGGCTACCATTGCTGACCTTGCGCTAAGCAAAGATTCAACTCCCTTCCCGCGAGCTTTGAATCTAGTGCACCCTCGGCCTGTACAACAGAGCGTCATCATAAGGAGCATCACGAAGGCTATCGCCGAGATTCTGGGCCACGACCTCAAGCTTGTTCCGTTTAGCCAGTGGTTCTCAATCGTCGAGGAGCGCGCTGAGAAAGCAACTGGAGGAACTTGGGCAGATATTGTACGTACCTTCTTAAATTGCAGCGGAAATATAAAGAGGGTTGAGACCATTCCCTCAGCCTGCAATCAAGCTCCTCGAGTTCTTCCGTGGCTATGCAAATACGGACGCCAAAGATTCTGCTGTCCAGAGCGAAGTTGGTGGACTTCCAAATCTGTCGACCGAGAAGGTCCAACGGATTAGTGGATTCATGAGCTCTGAAAAATTACAGCAGATTGGGGACGATGATGCGAAGCTTTGGGTCTCTTATTGGCATTCAATTGGGTTCTTTTGATGATTTTGTTATGTTGTCTCACTATACCACTTAGACACTTAGACCATGATGACAGCCTTTGATACGCTGTATAAAGTTGTTATCTCCAAGTTCACGCCGGTTTTGAAGTACGAGCTATCCATAAAGACGGGCGAGCGACCGTACACCCTGCTTCGAGGCTATAACTAGTATTACTACTGCCCGGGGCCTTTACCTCCCTTTACTCAGGTGAAGAATCTTTGTCAGAACCCTGCCCCGGGCCGGTGCCTTGAAGTTATACACCGGGTCACGTAAGTATGAGTAAGTGGCATAACCCTCATTCCCCGGAATTCCGTAATATATCTCACAGCCTACATGTTTCGTACTGCGTAAGACTCCATGTGTCGATCAGCGACTCACATCCAATTTAGCTTCGAAGCTCGATCCAATCGGAAGACAGAGGAGCGAGTCATACGAATGCATCATAGATCGTCATTCAGAGGTTCGTTACCTTGGTCCTCGGAGCGTACTAAGCTTTGTCTGCTTACAAGGCGGTAGGCATCGAGTAATTATCAATAGTATCTACAGTAAAATGACCATAATTGAAGACGCCGGTAGCTATAATCATGAGAGGTGTCAGTTAGATACGAAGATGAAAGGTACAGATAAGATGTCTCCGAGCACATGTACACATGCAAACACAGAATGAAGGAGGGAAAAGAAGTAAGAAGAAACTGCCCAAGTTTATTTTCTCAACAACTTGAGTAGCGTATTTACGCCATCGAGGCCGAACCCTTCCTGTGGATAACACACATACATTGGCTCATGCTCCGAGTCAAACTTTTTCTGTCAATGCACAAATCGAATCAGCCTCCGCCCATCGAGTCCAAAAAAAGAAACAACTCACCCTGAACTCCCCACGTCTCAACAACCCCGCCACAGACGCGACCTTCCCATAAATCGTCGCAAGCAACGTAACCTTCCACCCCGATAAGTTCTGCACGGGTCGCATGTGCTCGCTCGCTGTGATCCCAAACGTCACCGTTGTCCGCTCGTGATTCTGTATACGGAGTGAAGGCTGTGTTGAGCCAGGGCTAGGAGCGGGAGTCGGGTTCTCTCGGTAGAGATCGGAGAGCGCAGTGTAGATGAGGGTTTCAGATGTTCCGCGCGGCGCGGTGGGGAAGGAAACGGCGTTTTTAATTTGCCAGGAGTGGTTGTGGATTGGGGTGAGGATTAGGAAGCCGACGGGCTGAATGGTAACGGAGTAAGTAGATGTCTTTTGCTACGAAGAGAGGGAATATACCTTGCCAGCGTGTCGAGCAAGCCAGTACCTGCGATGGCGAGAGTCTAGCCATGGTTCCAAAGTCGTCTGCGTAAAACATCAGAAAACGAGGTTGAAGAATAAGAGAAACGATATGACACCCACCGAGGCAATCTGGACGCCAGACCTAGACTTTCTCCATTCAATAATACCCTGTTCAACGGCCTTCTTATCCTCAGGGGTCCACTCGTCCGCTAGGACCTCCGATACATATACTTCCGCCCTCTGCGCACGTCTCAAATTCTTCTTCAAATCCTTTACGGTGCTCCTTGAATCATGTTCCTTGCCCTCCACGTCCGGACCCGCGAGGTCAATGACATGCGCCGGGTCAATCATATCCTCATAAATGCAATGCACGACGCTCCATTTGAACGGGCGGTGCGCGAGAACTTCCTCGAGATCACGATCAACGCACGTCCAAACGAGACGCAGACCCTGCTCGTCAACCCATGTCTTGAATGCTAGTGCAGTGGATAGTAGTGCAGCCGGGTCCGACACGAGTGGGTTACCCCATGCAAAGATGTACGGATCATGGCGCATGTAACCTTGGACAGGCACGAACTCGGATTCTGGGATCTTCGTCGTCGGGCGCCATATTTGGTACCGATCGAACTCGAGCCATGCGGTAGAGCTAGACGAGCCGTATTTCGCTACGAGGTCAGCGATGACGGCTTTGTCTTTGACGATGGCCGGGGTAGAACTTGGGCGATCATAGTCGGGGTCTATTTCGGGGTTGAGGTCGATGGCAGACGCGAGATCGACGTCGTCCGGATGAAAATCGGTCCTGTGTTGTTTGTTGGTACGCAAGGGAAGCTGCATGCTTGGAAGTGGAAGTGGGAGTGAGGGTATGTTGAAGGAAGTTACTCTGTTAACGCGCGTTAGTGGGCTGTCTTTATGGATCCAGACCTTGATGTTGTCATCCACAACTGCCCATATATCATTCAGAGAAGTGGCTCAAGATTATCAAGCTTTCAATTCCGGTCTTGGCCAAATGTTGACTAATTCGAAATAGTGTACACATCCTGCTGATACAGGGGATACATTACACCTGCCATCCTGAGTAATTCAAGGCCAGAGATGTCTACCAAACGGACACACCGGGAACTGCGTCTACAATGCCGTCCCACGTTCGAAGCTGGCACGGATCTCTGCCGTATACTTGTCGTAATACCGTGCAATCTAAGTAAAACCCACTCAGTGATACGATCACCCCAACAAATGCACCAACGTAACCCACCTTTTTGTTGAACACACGATTGTGTTCATTGATGTATGTAATATCGCCCTCGTCCTCGTTGAGTCTCTTTCTCGAGAACTTGCCCTTCTTATCGATACTGTCAATGTTTCATGTCAATATCAAAAACTAAGCTTATCGAGAATAGGACGGACTCTTGGTTAATCTTGCTGACCATCCGGTCAATGGCCTCCTCTGAGGGCTTGTTGTCGCCATATATGAGTGTGTTGGCGTCCCGATACAAGTTGGCGGCCGCAAGCTGCTGTTGCTCCTGACTAATCGGGACGAGCTATAGATAACTCATGAATAAGAGTTACGGAAACGCCAAGAGATCGACATACCTGCGATGAACCCACCTTGGGGTCGAAAGCCACCAGTGAACCCGGAGCCAAGCCAAGCGCCAGTTCTTTCTGCTTATTATACGCCACTAAATCCGGCTTAATATGATCTATATCCTTCTTATATCGTCTTCTTGCTGCATGGGCGTCGTCTACAATAGCGCAATCAGTCAGGTTCTTTCCATACCAACAATGAGCATATGACAAAAGGACATGTAACATACCATGAAATGCAAAGTCCGCCCTCCGCTTCTTGCGCGCCATCTTCTTCTCCCACCCATCATTCTCTTCTATCGTCCATTCCCAATTCTTCGAGCGCTCCACATCAATACCTTGTTCTTCTGCATCGGCAGCAGCACGCAGAGTCTCCGCCAGCTTCCGTTGTCTCTCTAGCCGAGCAACTTCACGTGCGTTCAGTTTGGCTTTCGCTGACTCTTCTACGACCGAAGCGCGATTGAGACGTGAGGAAACAGCCTGCGAAAGACAAACACAGATCAGTTGAAGTGTGCGACAGTATAATGAACGAATGGATACGCACAATCTTCTTTCGTAACGCATCCATCCTAACCTTCCTCTCCTCCATCGTCATCCGCTTCGGCTCCTCCGCTCCTTCACCTTCACCTTCCGCTCCTTCTGACGCTCCTGTCCCCTCCTCATCCGCTTCGCCACTGCCTTCCTCAACACCATCCATGCCAGGCTCTTCCTCCTTCTCTATCTCTACTGACGCCTCCTGCTCCTGCCTCTCTTCTGGTGCTGGGTCAGCTTGTGGAACTGCTTTGGAGCGTTTGGAACGTGTTGGGGCCATTGTCGTCTAGTTCAGTTCAGTAGTGACAGATTCGAGAAGAGCGGGAGAAAGAAAATCGGCGAGCAAGGGAAACTTTTGAGACCAGTTAGTAGGCAGAAGAGTGCTGGTTCAATGGGCAATGATGAAGGGTATGTGCGTGGGACAAAATAATATTACGTATTGCTACATTATGTAATAAGTAATCACTGAATTTGGTCTGAATAACCTTCGAGTCAACGCACAGGACCGCGTCACCTTCACGAAAATCACGCTTAGGTTCAGAATACTCGCCTTCCGAAGACACTTTGAGCTCGTATCATCCCATTTCTGTTAGTCAAGCTACTGACTCCGAGTTCTTCCAAGAATCAACTTGCTACAATGGCCCTCCACACAGCCAACAACTTGTTACTTGAATGCTCCCGAAACGAAAATTCTTGGCTGCATCAAGTGTGTAGATCTAAGGCAACTACGTGATAACTTCATCATGACCTTGAGGTGTGTTCGAGATTCACGAACAGACGACAGCTGGGCATCACGGGAAAGGACGGAGCATGCATATGAGATCCCTAAAACTCGATTTTAGGAAACCTGGAGACAATCATCTTTGCATGTGGCACGCATTAACCTTGGCAAGGGCATTCATGCCATCACTGGCATAGGTTACTTATGCACAATGTTACAAAATCATTGAAGAGGCTAGGGACCATCAAAACGCCGGAGTCCATTCACATCTCCTTGTTACAAACAGCTCCTTGGTCACTCATTGCTTCGTGTGTCACATAAGGAGGCGGAAGGATAGATTGTGTTCGCCCCTGATCGTCCAAACCCGCGCCCGTGACGACCTGGTTTGTGCTATAACTGAGCTGGGCGTAGCGCATTTGGATTCGAGCAACTTCGCGTTCAAGCCGAATTACCAGCTCGCGAAGTCTGGGGTTGGAAGATGTTTCGCTGGTATTATCAGCTGTATCTCCCTGAAAGGGGTTTGAGGCTGGCTCTGTTGAACTTGAAGGATCTAGTTTTCGTTGCGTTGATTGAGGTTGCAAGGAAGGTGGGAACGGTTCTACTACTGTAAACATGTGTTATGGGACAACTTCACAGAAATTTTGAAAATAGATACCTGTTCTGTTGAATCGAGCAGAGAGTCCATGAAGTAAGGTGCTCTGTATGTTTGACCTTTGGTTCGTTGAAGGCAGAGTAGATGCATTTGCCCTCAAATGCCGTTTATGCCAGAAGAACGAAATAACTAAAACAAGGACAAGTGCACCTACAAGAGCACCAATAATGGCCCCTATGGGTGCGGAACGAGAGTTGGCATGAGATGATTGCTGCTGGTGAACAGACTCAGAGGGGCTAGGCATTACATTGGATGAGGTTCTGGATAGAACAGTGGTAGGCGTTTGAAGCTCTGTTGTTATATTTATGGTTGATATCGCTAAGGATGAACTTTCTGATACTCCAGATGATCCAGTACTGGTTTTGGTAGTAGTGGTGTTTTGATGCTGAGATGTTATGCTCTGCGTCGTTGGGGACGAAGTTTCTATTGACGGGTGCACAGTAGAAAGGGTAGGTGATGAGTTGGATGGGCTACCCACGGCCGGTAGTAAAGGCGAAGCCGTGAACAAGATATAATCCAGGATGAAATATTCGTCACTCGATGGGGCACTTTTAATCTGCATCGTAAGGACATGTTGGCCAGGTGTAAGACCCTCTTGTGAGAACCACCGCTTGCTTGATAAAGGACCATCAGGACAGCCTTCGGACACGCTATTCGCTGTTATGTTTAAGTCTTTACTGTCAATGGTAAATTCCATCTGTGGTTGGCACCCCGAAATTACAAGGCCATAGACGGACACAGAGGTACCTGTTTCACCATTTGTCAAGAATGAGAAGACCGTATTCAACAACATTCCAAAGAAGGACAGACCATGGAAGGAGAATTTAGCCGACGCTCCGGGGTCTTGAGTCTGATGTACGGTATTTTCTTTCGCGCTCGAGGGGAGTTCCTTGGTGTGGCCTACAAAATCTTCTGGTCCAACTTCGGTCCAGTCTCCTGAATATGAAATAGAGGGATCGCTATTATTGACACGAGACTTGTTGGATCGTCCCGCAACTTTATGCCAATAGACGTCATTGACCATGTGAATTCGGAGCTTGTTCGTGAAGCCGCCGAATAGAAGTGGCGCAATGCAGTGGTTTTAGCTTGAGAAGGAATGGCTGTCTTCGTTTGCGATAACGATACTGGCTGGCTGAATGAAGGAAAGGCTCGGTAAAGCGTTGGCTGAATTGACACAAAGTATTGTGCCCTTGAATATAAAGTCTCCAGGTATTGATGGATTTAAACCTTTGTTGCCTATTACCTAGGTGGCGTGATTCTGTGAGAACAATGGCAGTTGAGAATATCAGCCATCTACTTTGGAAGATCAACTGATAGAATACCAAGCAGACAACCACAGATGGTCAGATTCGTGACAAAAATATGGTAGAATGAGTCAATGGTAACCAGGATGAGAGTGATTATGCAATGGTTTTTCATTGTCCTCCGCACATAGGCCACGTGCTTAGGCTGAAATTACCTTTCTAATATGTCCTAGAGTATGTGTTGAGTGGGAGAAAAATCGTGCTCACCTTTAACTGCGCTCACACGACTTGTTTGATCAGTGTGTCAGACCAATCTGTGATGCAGTTATGTCGAGGAAAGATCCCACTGAACAAGGCCTAACTGTTGCCGCTGATTTGGAAACATGGAACAAAATATCTGCTTCTGTGTTGTGCTGACAACTGCTGTCCATAGCAGTGGACTCAGCAGGTACTTACTTTGATAGAGTACTTGTGGGAAAGTACATGTATCCTGCAGCAGCCAGAGACCAATAGATAAGCACAAAAAGTGCACATGTCCGATCCAAGCCTAGAAAGTATCTTTGGATCCCATTGAAGAACATTGAAACTCACCGACGATACTACTTAGTATCTATGTAAAGTGATGGATGTCAGCATGATGAAGATAGAGACACTAGCCAAGAGGTGATGCATATCACAGTGGCGATGTGTATCTAAGTATGTCGATGGTTGAGGGGGCGACAGAAGAATATATCGCATGACTCAGGGCAACCAGGGTGTGATCAATCCAAGCCCTGGAGGGTGCTAATTCAAAGAAAGGTTCCATCATAGGGGTGGTGGAAGAAGAGATAGGGGTGGTGGAAGAAGAGATATATGTTTGCTTCACAGGGGAAAATGGTATCGCAATAAAGATAAGGTAGTGACAACCAAGATCTCGAGAGACAAAGTTCAAAACAGCAGGCAAAGGCAGGACTAGAGAAGTGACAGCAGCAGCAATGAGAGTAGGAGTAGTTGTTGCCCCCCGTTAACTTGGCTGGCACCCGGGTATCAGCGGCATGCGCCTCAGTGCGATCATGTCACCACTGGAGGAGCCGAGATCACCACCTTTGATGCCATACTCTGCCATACACACTAATGATTTCTATCGGTGTTGGCGTCGATCAGGAAGTTGTCAGGAAGACAATTTTGATGTTGAGCTTCGTTTGAGACAGATCAATTGTGATCCTTGTGGTGGGAGGACTTGAAGCGGTAACGACGTCAAAAGAGTAGGGGTTTTCAAGGTTGATGCAACGACCGTTTCAAAACGGTCGTTTTCAATCGTGTTTGTAGATACTAAACCGTTTCTACTTTGATTGACCCGTTTCAGTTTTTGGTTTTGAATCAATATGACTACTACTTAATGAGCTAATTGTAACTATAGAAAATTGCGTAGTTGAGCTAGAGATTTCTGTCTCGATATGAGAGAGTCATGGTGAAGAGGGCATGTGCAACTTTGGGCATTGTGAGGGAGGGTCCGAGTCAAGAATAATCACGGAGTTGGGCTAGATTGACTCGGAGCTGCACTGATCGTGCCGTACTCAGCCATTCTTTCCGATAGGAATCCAATTCTTGGAGGAACTCCATGTCATTCTGAAGATGCTAACGATCGTCTTCATGACACTTCAGCTTGACTTCAGCAAACAACATTCCACCGACTCCCTGCCACATACTTCAAAAGGTTCTCGAACATATCTTTGAATTTCTGCCGTTGCCTGGAAGGGAGTCAAGCCATAAGCTGACTCTACCACCAGTCAGCTCCCAATTTCCTTTGGTGCTGGGCCGACTCGGCGCCTCGTGTGCAGTGTATGGAGACACTTATCCTCGCTCCATGCGCAAACTCTGGAGAACATGGTTTTTCAGCCTTAACAATTCGAATGATGCAAACGTCATCAGACGAGCGATCGATATTCTCCCTGAAGTTGCCAATGTGTCGGTAGCCAGTATGATTTACCCAACAGACATGTCAGAGTTTGTCAAAGTCAGAGACGCTCTCATTCCCTTACTTCCTCGCATCAATGAATTCAATTGTCTAATGCATCAAGAGTTGTGGCATCTCCTTCCTTCAAAGGCTTTTTCTCAGTTATCGTCACTTCAGCTCAAGCTTTGGGTTAGGGAAAGGGACAGTACTACTGCTACTCAAACACCGCGTCTTTTAGCGAGGTTTCTCACCTAAAAAAATCTAATAATATGTTCAAGTGTTCAGCCTCCGGAGTTTGATTATCTGTGGCATCAACTGTCCTCCATATCTATCATCGCTTCCAATGGCTCAGGCTTCCGACTTCCGAATTTCTCCTATTTCTCATTATCTCCTTCGCTCAAAATGTAGACTGGATTCTTTTCAACTTCGACACGAAGGTGTCTATTATGGTGATGTCAAAGACGAGATTCATTACCGGAACCTTCTCTCCAGCCTCACTCCGAATTGCACATTTTCTATGTTTTCAGCAAGTTCCCAATTCCTGGCCCTAATCTTGATGGCATTGCATCTGGAACCCTCCTTCCCCACATTGAGTGTATGCGCATGAAGACGCATACCCCAAGCTCATTTCTTGCTATGGTTGAATGTCAGCTAGAGGTGGAGGCAAGATAGGGACAGGTCAGGCTTTGTGATATCACTGGTATTTTGTCTCTTGAGGAACCCGATTCTTGCAAGTTGACCCGCCATTTGAGAGAATTGGAGCAAAAGTATAATGTTTCCGTGCGACAAGATATACAAAACACGTTTGAAGACCTGTCGGCCTCACTTCCGTGCTACCATGACGCTAGGGACCGCCGAAACTCCAGAATCTGTCCACCATCTCCTTGTTACAAAATAGCTCCTTGGTCACTCATTGCTTTGTGTGCCGTCATAAGGAGGCGGAAGGATAGACTGTATTCGCCCCTGATCGTCCAAACCCGTGCCCGTAACGACCTGGTTTGTGCCATAGTTGAGCTGGGCGTAGCGCATTTGCATTCCGACAACTTCATGTTCAAGCCGAATTACCAGCTCGCGAAGTCTGAGGTTGGAAGGCGTTTCGCTGGTATTATCAGCTGTATCACCATGAAAGGGGTTTGGAGTTGGCTCTATTGCACTTGAAAGATCTAGATTTTGTTGCGACGATTGAGGTTGCGGGGAAGATGGGAACGATTCTATTGTAGACATGTGTTATGAGACAACTTGATAATAATTTTTAAATTGAATACCTGTTCTGTTCAAGGGTCTATCAGAGAGCCCGTGAATCAAAGTGCTCTCTATGTTTGTCCTTTGGTTCATTGGAGGTGAAGTAGATGTATTTGTTCTCAGGCGCCATTTATACCAGAAGAACGAAAGGACTGAAACAAGGACAAGTGCGCCGACAACAACACCAATAATAGCGCCTATGGGTACGGGATGAGAGTTGACATGCGCTGATTGCTGCTGATGAGCGGACTCGGAGGGGCTAGGCATTATATTTGATGAGGGGAGTCCAGTTAGACCAGTGCTAGGCGCTTGAATCTGTGTTGTTGTAATAATGCCAGTGGTTGATGTTGCTGAAAAAGAGCTTTCTGATACTCCAAATGACCTGGTGTTGGTTTGGGTAGTAATGATTTGATGCTGAGATGTGATGCTTCGCGTCGCCTCAGACGAAACAGTTTCTGTTGATAGCTGCGTAGTAGAAAGGGCGGGTGGGTTAAATGTTGGGCTATCCACGGTAGATTTAGTGGTCGATTTGGTCGTCGTCAAAGTGGTCGACAATTGCAAAATTTCCGAAGGCGTGTACTTGATATAGTCCAGTATGAAATATTCGCCATTCTGTGATACGACACTTCTCATCTGCATTGTAAGGACATGTTCGCCGGGTGTAAGATTCCATTTTGAAAACCACTCATAGTTTGATAAACGACCACCAAGACAACTTGTCAAGCTATTCGCCGCCGTTGGTGAGTCTTCACCGTCAATAGTAAATTCCATCGGTGGTTGACACCCCGAAATTACAAGGCCATAGACGAACACAGAGGTGCCTGTTACACCAGTTATCAAGAATGAGAAGACCGTATTCAACCAACGACAATCCAAAAAAGGACCGACCAGCAAAGGAGAATTTAGCTGATGCTTCAGGGTCTTGAGTCTGATGTACGGTATTTTCTTTCGCTATTAAGGGGGGTTCATTGGTGTCACCTACAAATCCTTCCGATCCAACAGCGCTCCAGTTTCCTGAATATGAAATAGAGCGGTCGTTATCATCGACAAGCAGAGACTTGCTGGATCGCCCCGCAACTTTATGCGTATAGACGGTATCGACCATGTGAAATCAGAGCTTGTTCGTGAAGCCGTCGAAATGGCACAGTACGGTGGTGTTCTCAGCGTGAAAAGGAATGATCGTCTCTTCGTTTATGAGAACGATACCGTGAGCTGTCTGAATGAAAGAGGGGCTCGGTAAAGCGTCGGCTGAATTGACACGAAGTATCGTACCCTCAAATATGTCCCAAACTTTTGTATCCCAAGTAGCGTGACTTGTGAGGGAAATATCGATAGAGCTCTAGGGTCGGTGAGAAGCTGAGGTAGTGTCAGACATGGGCCTCGAGCAATGGATGAAATACCAAGGAGACAATCAGATGATCAGATTCGTGACATTAATGTGGCAGAATGAGTCAACGGTAACCAGATCAATGAGCATGATTACACATTGGTAGTCTTTACACTGGCATACATAGATGCTTAAGGCTGAAATTATCTTCCTGAATCCTAATATGTGTTGAGTGGAAGAAACATCGCGCTCACCTCTAACTATATATGCTCACGCGACTTCGAGTTGTTTGATCAGTGTTTCAGACCTATCTGTGATGGAGTTCTGTCGAGGAAAGATCCCGCTGACGAGACTTTGCTGCTGATTTGAAAAGATATCTGCTTCTGTGTTGTGCTGACAACTGCTGTCATGGCGGTCGAGTCAGCAAGTACTTCGATAGAGTACTTGTGGGATTCGGAAAGTACATATATCCTGCAGTAGCCAGAGACCGATAGATAAGCATCAAAAGTGCCCACGTCCGATCCAAGCCTAGAAAGTGTCTTTGGATCCAATTGAAGAACATTGAAGCTCACCGACATTACTAGTATCTACGTAAGGTGATGGATGGGAGAGGAGACTCGAAGCAACCGAGCCAATGTGACTGATGGTGGTTTCGAGATGTCGTTCTACTGCTTTAGCCTTTGAGCTCAATGAGACTTGCTACAAACTTCAGGCTGAATTCGGCCCTACAGCGGGGATAGCTTGAAACGAGATTTCGTGAATTACTTTGAGGTCACAGCGAGTAGTGGTGAATGGATGCCGCCGAAGCTTGAGGCCCAGTGAAAATCACGTCGGACCATTGCCGTGCCAAATAAAAATCAATCGAGCGTGATCGATAATCACGTAGTCGGCGTCGTCACATTCCCTCCACGTTCTGTAGACTGTGCCCACGGACGCGGACAAGCTTGGAGCTGGCCTAATCGTGCTGTGACCCAACATTTGGCCTCCATCCTACATAACTTTGGTCAATTTGGTCAACTTTGTTCAGCCGACCCACTGACGATTGTCTTGTACCGGCGTTCAAGTTGGCCTTGCGTACTGCACTTATTTGTAGGTCAGCACAAATGTTGCCTTTGAAGAAGTTGTTTCTACTTATGTGATCAAGATCTATCATTCACTGCAGTTCTTGTTACTTATCTTCAGCGATCTCTGTTACTAGAAGCTTCCGAACATGATTTGTTCTTCAAAATCGGATCTCAGCGTTGTTGATAGTCTGGAATTCCAAGGTGGCTCTAATCAAGCCATTCTTTCCGATAAGGATCCAATTCTCGGAGGACCTCCATGTCATTCGGAAGATGCTAACAATCGTCTTCATGACACTTCAGCAAACAACATCCCATCGACTCCCTACCACATACCTCCAGAGATTCTCGAATATATCTTTGAATTTCTGCCTTTGCCTGGAAAAGAGCCGAGCCATAAGCTGACTCTACCACCCGTCTGCTCCCAATTTCCTTGGGTGCTGGGCCGAGTGTGCAGTGTGTGGAGACACTTATCTCGCTCCATGCGCAAACTCTGGGGAACATGCGTTTTCAACCTTGGCAACTCAAATGATGCAAAGGTCGTCAGACGAGCGATCGATATTCTCCCTGAAGTTGCCAATGTGTCGGTAGCCATTTACCCAATAGACATTTTGGGGTTCATCAAAGTAAAAGACGCTCTCATTCCCCTACTTTCTCGTATCGATGAACTCAATTGGTTAATGCATCAACAACTGTGGCCCCTCCTTCCTTCACAGGCTTTTTCTCAGTTATCATCACTTCAGCTCGAGATTCAGGATAGGGAAAGGCACAACACTACTGCTACTCAAACACTCGGTCTTTTTGGCGAGGCTTCTCGCCTAAAAAATCTAACAATATGCTCACAGTTTCAGCTCCCAGAGCTCGATTATCCGTGGCATCAACTGACCTCCTTATCTCTTATCTTCAACGGCACATACTTCATGCCTTTCGGTGAATTGACGCGCCAAATTTGGAATCAATTATTTAACCGTCTTTGCCTTGGCTGTGGGCCTAGCCTTCGCCAATTGAAACTCGATTTACGAGACAACATGCTACTTGACTTTATGTCCCTACAATTCCCGTGGCAACAACTCACCAGATTTCATGTATTTTGCCGTAGCGATGAGGGGTTCCTCAGGACAATTCAGGTGATACAAAAATGCAGTACCCTTATCGACCTTGGTCTTTTCATCAAATGCACGTTAATAGCAAATGATCCAGTTATCTTTCAATCACTCGAAATCCTTCATCTTGACATCCTTCCTTCCTGTCTGGTCCAATCTCCGTCGATTTGGTCCGACCTTCTGGAGCTTCACATTGATTCTATTCAATCATTACCGGATTTTTTTGCAATTGGGCAACAGTGTCGCCGTCTTGAGAAGTTTTCTGGCTCATTGTGGGAGCCTTCCATCGAAAACATCAGAGACATGAAAGAGACAATCTTTCCCCACTTGCGTGACTTGAGACTGGTGGTTCGCGGGACACTCATATTCAACTTGCTCAGAACTCCGGCCCTCAGTGCTCTAACGGTCCGCGTGATGATAACCCCCTGCCAAATTCTTCAAGTCCTTTCTCACTATCTCATTCGCTCAGAATGTAGATTGGATTCCTTTGAACTTCATCAAGAAAGTTCCTATCATGATCATTTCAAAGACAAGACTGTGTTCCGTGCACTTTTCTCCAGTCTCACTCACTGCACATATTTCTATGTTAGTGGCATGCTCCCAATTCCCGCGCCCGTTCTTCATGACATTGCATCCGGAATCCTTCTTCCCCGCCTCGAGTGTATCCGCATGGAGACGTATACCTCAACCTCATTTCTTGCTATGGTTGAACGCCGGCTGGAGGTAGAGGCAGCGCGGGGTCGGGTCAGGCTTCGTGATATTACTGGTTATTTGACTTCTGAGGAACCTGATTCTGGCATGTTGACGCGCCGCTTGAGAGAAATGGAGAAAAAGTATAATGTTTCTGTGCGATCGTGTTGAACTCGAGGAGTATGTATTCAATATCAATATGGCTGGTTTAGAACAACGGAGTATGGTAGCTGAATAAACAACGTTGAGTCCAGAACTCAAAATTCGACCATGTTTATGGCGCATGATGGGAGGGATAGGTGTCCTCGAAGGGACTGAAGAGTCGAGAATCACAGAGAACAACGACGTCGGATGAAGACTAAAAAGAACTTTCTAATCCATCATGAAGGACGCAGACACAGGCCGCTACAGTCGATTGTGAGACACCCGCAACGGCACATCAATAGAAACAATGACAACACAATGAAATAAGCTTTGGTTTGTGATCATCAGGTTTCAACAGCAACAACATCAATTTCAGCAGTGTTCAACGATTCAACATTTAACAATATTCCAGTGACCTGAAAAGGTAAAAATGTAAGCATGGGATCGATCACAGTAAAGAAGACGAAGAAAAGTAGGAAGAATAAGAAATGAAGAGTAGGGGAACCGCAGGAAGTCAGCATTGCAGAAGTTGGGTCAGCAGCGGGATCACTCCCTCAGACTGTTGAGCTTGATAATGTGAATTTGTGTTCATCATATGTGCGCGGGGGTTGGGGAAGGAGAAGAGAATGGGATGTCACTCACATATTCTATCCATCGACGAAGGGCAACGAAGGAAGGCGACTGTGGAAGAATTGAAAATTTACTGGCTTATAAGGGAAAGCATTCGATCTCCGCTTGAATCTCCACGCCCTTCTCCGATCATGACTTAGCCGTCATCCTGAGTGATTTGAACCCGAACTTCCAGCCCGTAATCTGAAGTCTACGGGCCCATGTCCACCACCGCCCCCTCCCAACTACAATCCTCACACAGATACAGACCGTCGAAGAAAGACAAAGAGAAGAAACGCGAATCGCACCATCCCGACCGCGAACGGCTTAAAAGCGTCGTGCGTCGTCTCCCTCCCAACCTCCCCGAGGACGTGTTCTGGGGAAGTGTGGCGCAGTGGGTGACGGATGAGAGTGTGTCGTGGAAGATGTTTCATCCGGGGAAGCTTAAGAAACGGTGAGTGCCTCGTTGATTGTTTTTGAAGTGGTGGAGATGTACTATGGGAAGCTGATGAGGAGAACAGGTTGGGCAAGGAGAATATCCCGTCGAGAGCGTATATTGCGTTTAGGAGTGAGGAGCAGTTGATGGTGTTTGGGAAGGAGTACGATGGGCATTTGTTTAGAGATAAGAATGGTACGTTCGTTCGCCTCGTCTCATCTTTGCCGGATTTTATGTGAAATGGGTATTTGCACAGGGATTGAATACCAAGCTGTGGTAGAATACGCGCCATACCCGAAGATACCATCCGAGAAGAAGAAAGTCGACGCGCGTAATAATACAATCGAGAAAGGTTTGTCTTCGTCTCCTTCAGTCCCATATATTCTTACATACATTCACAAACTACAGATGAAGACTACATGTCCTTCATCGCCTCCCTCAAAGCCTCCGAAACAACCGAACCGCCCTCCCTCGAAGCACTCCGTAAGTCCCTCTCTGCCTCACTTCCCTCAATACTCACCTTACCCCCTCTCCAGTCGCCGCCGCCCAACCCCAACCCGCACCAAAGACAACTCCTCTCCTCGAAGCCCTGAAAGCCGAAAAATCAGCCCACAAAGACAAAGAAGCCATCCTCCGCTCCCACGCGCACTACAAAGACAAAGACCCCACCATCCTCGCGCCTCCTCCGCGCGGGGGGCCCGCCGAGTCAAAGAAGAAGGGGCCGAAAGCTCCTCTTACTCCTGCATCTGCACCCGCTCAGGTCCCCGAGGGCTCGGGTGCGAGTAAGAAAGGGAAGAAGGCAGCGCAGGCACCTGCACAGGTGCAGGCACAGGCGAAGGGCCCTCAGCAGCAGGCGGCTCAAGCCCAGATCCAGCAATCTGGAAAGCCAGCGCCCGTCCCCGCAGGGCAAACCCCTGCTAAACCGGGGAAACCGCCCCGTCCTCCGAAACCCGCGAAAGCGCCGAAACAGCCTCCGGCTCCTGCAGTTCCGGTTGTTACGATCGCTACGCCGCCTGCCCCCGCTGCTGCTGCTGCTGCTTCGGGTTCGGGTTCGACTTTGACTTCTGCAGCGACGCAAGGACAAGCGCCTGCGTCTGTGCCGGCCCAGCCACGAAGAACGCGCCCTGTCATCGGGCTCGCGTCGCGTCATTTTGAGGCGGCGCTTAGTGGTGTTGCGGGGGGTGCGAGGGCGAGGCGCGAACAGCAGCAGCAGCAGCAACAGGCGGCGCAGAAGGAGGGAAATACTGCTCCCACAGCTGTTCCCACCGCTGCTGCCGTCCCTGTTGTTTCTACCTCCACTGCCGCGGGTGCGGGTGCTTCGGGACCGCCGTCGCCGCGCCGGGCTAGGAGGGAGAGGGAGAGGGAGAGGGCGAAGGAGGGACAAGCGCAGGGGGTAGTGCAGAATGGGGAAGGACAAGTGCAGGGACAGGGTGAGGGAGGTGCGGGTGCGGGTGGACGAGGGGGTGGTGGGAGGAGGGGAAGAGGTGGCAGAGGAGGTGGTGGTGGGAGAGGTGGCGGGGGGAGGGGCGGGGGCGTTTGATGCGCCTGGGTCAAGAACTCGAAAACAGTTATGGGGTTTTCGGATGACTCTCAACCACGATGTCGATATCGTGTTTCGTGACGAAAGCACGAAAGCTCGGTGGTCTCCTGGACTCAAGTTAATTGGGACCGGTTTCGGCCCAGCCTGGACTGGAAGCTTGAGGATAAGTCAAGCAGAAGTTTTACATTGCATGGCCGGACCGATGGACGATAATGTTTTTTTACGCTTTTGCCTTGCCTTGCCTTACCACGGTCCCCGTCAAGTTTTCAACACAGCGATCCGTACCGCGCTTCCGTCCTACCCCGGGCATTCTGAGTGCTAGCATTCGTTGGTGTGCTGTGTAGTCGTTATAGATAGTAATGAAAAGATCACCATCGGAAAATGTCGAGTCGTTCCAGATAAACGTGCCGAAGTTGATGAACTGCTAAGAAAACATAGTACCTGTGATGAACCCAACCATCATGATATACTCCTAGCTAAACGCCCATGTTCGGCCGTACCATCATCAACCACTGCTGCGCACGTCGACGGTCGACGTCAGGAACTGCGGCGCCAGCCCCATTTAGCCTGATAAATCTATTTATACCACCTACTCCCCATAATAAAGGCACTGCTTCTATTTGAAGGGTCAGGCCAAGTAATCTATAAATGCTTGCTATCGCTTGGCCGCATCTTCATCTTCATCCACAACCATGTCCATCTTTCTGCGCCCACACTACACCGCGCTGCCCACCAACTCCCCGTCCCCTCGCCGACGAACCCGGTGGCCCCCCTGGCAGGGCATAGCCATTCTCGTCACAGCCGTCTGCATTCTCCTTGTCTGGGTCGCACGACAAACCCTCTTTGGGCCCCCGCCATACAGCCCGCTCATCGACTACCAGCATCTGTGAGTATCCACGCCCCACGCCGCGAATCCAGAGTATGTAACATATATAATAGCAACCCCCCACCACTCCTTCCCCACTCCCACTCCCACTCTACAACACCCGACCGACGCGCGGTCGTCTCAACGCTATACAGCGACTCCTACGCCATCGGCGCCTCTGTCCTCCTCCACTCCATCAAATCACACAACATATCCGCATCACACTTTTACCTCGCTTATCTCCCAGGGCGGATATCGAACGAAGCCCTCTGCGTTGTCCGCGCCGCGGGATGGGAGCCCCTGCCCGTGCCTTTCATCCCGCCTCCGCACGGCGGCAAGGGGGTGCACTATCGGTTCTTCGACCAATACACGAAGCTCAATATATGGGGGATCGACGCGTCGAAAGCGGTGTATCTCGACGCCGACACGCTCGTGCGGAAAAATTTTGACGAGCTGTTTGAGATGCCGTGGGCGTTCGCTGCGGTCCCGGATGTGTATGGCGATAAGCGGGGATTCACGATTGGGTTCAACGCTGGCGTTATGGTGTATACACCCGACGAGGGCGTGTTGGGGCGGATGAAAGAGGTGCTGGAAACCGCAAAGTACCCGCTCGAGCAGGCTGAGCAGGCGTTCCTGAATCTTTTCTTTGCTGGGTCCGCGGTTCGGTTACCCTATGCGTACAACGCGAATCTGGCTATTAAGAAAGTGAGTCCGGAGTTGTGGAGGGGGATGGGAGAGGCGGGTGAGGTGAGGGTTGTGCATTATACGCTTGTGAAGCCGTTTGTGGATGAGAGGGATCGGAGTGGGAAGATGTTGAGGGACGAGGAGAGGGTTCGGCAGGTTATGGATGAGGCGGAGAGGAAGGAGGGTGGCGTGTTCAAGGAGGAGGTTGGGTGGTGGAGGGAGGCGTATGAGGATATGATCAGAGGGGACGTCGGGGCGGGGATTGACAAATGCAGGAGGGCCGCGCTGATGGTGTGATGCGCGACGACGATGCGATGAAAGTTTTTAGCACGTGTCCGTGGTGGACCGTGCATTTCGCCTCACTTGGAGGCGAGTGTGGCGAAAATACACCCTTGCTGAGCGCTAAACTACTATACCCGATATCCTCGCTCAGTCGAAAAATCATCTGGATGGTAGTTGCGATAAAGGAGACTGGGCTATGGGATCCTAATCGGCTGCATTGCTGCTACTAGTAAACCGAATAGCGAAGCGAAAACTATTTTATAGCGCTCTCGATGGTTGGGGCAATTGGGACCCAATCATATGTTATAATAAAGCACGAGCGTTTCGCACCCGGGTATAAAGATGAAAGGAATTTTGAGGAATTCAGGGTCCTGGGCAAAGGTAAGCTAGCTTTGCTTCCCCTCCCAACAGCAAGGTGCTTTCGCATCGCACTAACAGAACCGGTGCCCGACTGCCGCGGATCACATATGTTTTCCACAAATTCAACGTTCAACCGCCGCTCCGGTGACCGAGCCCACGCGAGCGCTATTCTTGTGGTGACGACTTCGTCAACTTGGACTTTGCCAGACGACTAAGTACTGCAGCTGCCTTTCCGGTCGTTTCACTCAAAAAATGGCCCATTTCATTCGTGATCTGTCTCATAGACAAATCAAGTTCAACTTTGAAGTCGGCCGCATGCTAGTGCCAGCTTCACTCCCTTTCACCGATAAGTACTTGTATGACGACAAGCCTCGATGTCGTTGGTATGAAGTTTCCCTCGTGTTCTTGATACGACATGATCCGCGGAATTCTACACTTGGCATTGTTCAAAATTTCGGGCTACTCCCAAGCCACGGTTATCTTTTTGTTGGCTCTGTGCGACCAGGAGTAGGCTTTTTCACCTGCTTAACACTTTACAGACACCGTCCAAGTTGGTTATAACACTCATGTGCCAATTTATCTTCCCGTCGTCCCGCTTTACCAATATTTAGGCCACTCGTGGTTCACAAGGTCTTCTATCTTAGCTTCGATCAATACTTTGCCCTACTTAAATCCTCAACTGGCCCATTGGGCACGTACTATTCCTCCC
>JAGGAR010016035.1:20629-38201 GCA_017657315.1 Termitomyces sp. K1Ag
AAAGGAATTTTGAGGAATTCAGGGTCCTGGGCAAAGGTAAGCTAGCTTTGCTTCCCCTCCCAACAGCAAGGTGCTTTAGTTAGCATTGTACTAACAGAACCGGTGTCCGACTGCCGCGGATCACATATATATTCTTATGGTGACGACTTCGCCAACTTGGACTTTGCCAGACAACTACTATGCCTTTCCGGTCGTTTGACTCAAAAATGGCCCATTTCATTCGTGATCTGTCGGGACAAATCAAGTTCAACTTTGAAGTCGGCCGCATGCTAGTGCCAGCTTCCGACTCCCTTTGACCGAGAAATACTTCTCTCAAACTTCTCTTGCACCTCGATGTCGTTGGCAGGAAGTTTTCCTCGTTGATATGACATGATCCGCGGAATTCTACACTTGGCACTGTTCGAAATTTCGGGCTACTCCCAAGTCACGGTTATCTTTTTGTTGGCTCTCTGTGACCAGGCGTAGGTTTGTTCACCTGCTTAACACTTTACAGACACCGTCCAAGTTGGTTATAACACTCATGTGCCAATTTATCTCCCCGTCGTCCCGCTTTACCAATATTTAGGCCACTCGTGGTTCAGAAGGCCTTCTATCTTAGCTTCGATCAATACTTTGCCCTACTTAAATCCTCAACTGGCCCATTGGGCACGTACTATTCCTCCCTCGATCCCCCATTATTACAGTCTGGTGCAACCAACAAACATATCTCCGCTGCTCTGAGAATGCATCGCTGCCTCGAGGTTCCAGAGCTCTTGTCATTGATATGCAACAGCGTTACCGACAACCGTGATCTAATCAGCCTTGCGCAGACGTGTAAAATCTTCAAAGAACCCGCCCTTGACATCATCTGGCACACATTGGAAACTCTGCATCCCCTGATTTACTGCCTTCCCGAGGACGCACTCGCACTGAACACACAAGGTGCTATTATTGAAGTGCTAGAATATTACGTGAGCTCGTCTATTATATTCTTGAATATCCTCTCGCATACTGATCTGTTCAGCATCTGAAGCGAAACTTGAAACCTAGCGACTATCGCAGGATCAAGGAATACGCCTCACGAGTACGACGAGTTGTGTTACCCAATCTGCCGCCCTCAAGTCGTGGTATTGACCTCGCCGATCAGTTGCTCACTAGATTGTTCGTCGGTCAACAACTGCTTGGTCCCATCCTCCCAGACGCTCGCTACGTTCGCATCGACGTGAACGATTTTAGCGGTCAAGCAGTCTATCCCCGTCTTCTCATCGGCTCTCGTCTCCGACACATCAGCATAGTCCTGCTCAAAAAGACAAAAGGGAGTGTAGAGGAGAGGACGGTGTGGAGACAAATTCCCGCGGATCTTCCCTGGGACAACGTCAAGAAGGTGCTCGCTCCGATATCATCTCTCCAAGAAATCACCATTTCCGTCTGTCAGCAAAAAGACGCTCACAATGAGATCGCGACGTTTGAATCGGAGGTCCTTTCGGAACTCATCACGTCCTTCCCATCCCTGCAAGGAGTCAACATGTTGTCGCTCCAGGTCGATCAAACAACATTGTCCGCCCTTGCCCTACTTCCAAAACTTGCTAGGCTAGCTATTTCGATCTCGACCGAAGACGTATACCACCTTATGCGGCTAGCTAAAACGTCTCTTATCTTCCCTCGGCTTCAACAACTCAAACTTCACGTCAAGAATATAGGGATACTGGAAAATCTCATTCGCATGCCGAGAGAACTGCGTAGCCTCTCAGCCCTCGAGTTGTACGGACACCCCGGCTCTACGACAGCGGTATTACCGCTCTTCCGCGCTATTCAAGCACACGAGACGCTGTCTAAAAATCTTGAAGAGCTCAAAATCGTCACTGCCTTCAGACCTTGGCAACTAAGTCAATGCGTCGTTCCCCCCGTTGATTTCGCCATGCTCAAACCTCTCCTTTCCCTCAAGCGTCTCCGTGTCCTCGTCATTGAGATCGACGGCTCCTTCAAACTCAATAACGATACCCTAGCAACGATCGGCGCTGCACTCCCTCGCCTTGAAGTCCTCATTTTCGGAGAGCGCAACGAACTTTCGACCATACCAGAAACCACTATAACAGGCCTCATCCCCTTCTTTACTTCCTGCCCCAACCTCCGAACGCTCACACTCAGCATCAACGCCTTAGAATCCGTCCACCTATTTTCCAACACCGGAACTCTTCCCCGTTTCCCTAGTCTTGTTGAGTTTGATTGTTGCAAGTCGCCCATTAAAGAACCTCGGCAGGTCGCTACGTTTTTGGCGCTTCTGTTTCCTGGCCTTAGTGGGATCAAGCAGCGCTGGGCGTATGCTAATGAGGATGGTTCTCTTGATCATAGCGATTTGACTAGGGGATATGATCGAGGATGGGATGAGGTAGATGTTCAGTTGAGGAATTGGTGCCCCTTTGAGGGGTACTTGTGAATCTGGGTTTGGTGTACCTTGAGCCTACGTGTACATTGAGTTTACGTGTACATTGAGTTGTATTGACCAGTTGCGCAACGAAGGCCTTTGCCAGAAGGTTAACTCCCGCTCCGACAAGCTAAGGCCACTGATAAACATCTTTGTGATTACTGCTGGCGTCCAAGCAAATGGTGTCCATTGTTCATCAATCATTGTCAAAGAAATATATCCAACTACACTTGATTAAGACATGTGTCAAGTCTCTCAAGTTTGAGATCAGTTCCTAGTTCTAGATTTAAGAGCTGCAGACGCTTGCTAGGCTCCGCAAGAGCGTAGCGCGTATAGTAGATCGGGGAATAGTATCCTCTCACGAACATCAACCTAGGGAATCCATATTGTGCTCTTCTCTCGACAGCAGCTGCAAACACATCAGGACTATCGACCTTCGTCTCAAGCTCCACTAGTTCCGGGAGAAGCAGACGATGCGCAATTTCCTTCGTTATGGCTCTACTAAGATGGAGATACCGGACTGAAAACCTCCTCAGCTTCGGAACAACAGAAAGGAGGTTGTGAAGCGCGATATCCTGTTCCGGCATATACAGAGGTGATATCGTGTGGTGATATTCTAAGCACCGTAGATCGTGTTCTGATCGCAGGACGAGTTCCATGATGGCTTCAGCGGGGAATACATCGACTTCGGTGGATTGAATTGAGGGCCACATGACGAGATTTGATAGGCGAGGGAGATGCAGGAATGGAAGAACTGAGCAAAAGTCGGTGCATAATTTGAGTGTGTGAAGATGAGGGAGATACATTGGTTGTTCGGGTACGACGAGCGTTTGGTGCGTGTCGGTTAAATAGAGACAGAGTGTTTCGAGGTGAAATGTGTGAACAAGCATTGTCGATATACATGAGAACGAGCAGCCCATCCGTAATGAGAGGTTGGTGAGCTGATTCCATGGAAGATCCAGGTCGAGGAAGTCAGCGATACAACCACCCTCTCGATTGTCGTTTCCGAGGTCGATCTCGACTGAGGTTAACTCGGGTAAGATAGGCATGTAGTCGAGGAGATTGATGCGACGAGTGTTCTTGAGGGCAATGGCGAATGTCTGCAACGACACACATTGCACGAGGATGTCAAGCATCTCCCTCAGCGAGAGCTTGTATTGGGGTCCAATGCCATATCCGAGATTGAGATGCTTGAGCTGCTCCCATGGAATGTGTGGGAGCGAGAGGATTGCTTCGCTAGCGATTTGTCCTGCAAGATCTGAATCATAGGCAGCGAGTGTAAGGGAATCAAGAGAGGCAGGATACTGAAAATCTGTGATATCATCCAACTGGCAATAAACATCGACGTCATCATGATCATGATTACCTGGGAGAAATTCGATGGAGATGTCGGACACCCCGGCAAGTGATTGGGGAGATAAGGTCCAGAAGTCCACAAAGGAAGGAATGGGTAGACTGAGGTGAAGGCGTTTCAGCCGGTGGAGGTACGGACATACAATAAGATTGATGAGATTGTGGTGGTGGACGTCAGACCACAGATTGAAAAACAGTGGTCCCTGGGCAGGTAATATGTCCTTGATGTAAACGAAATGTTCCGGTGATGAGTTCGCACCGATATGGATCTCGAGACTGTTCCAGAGCCACGGGATGGATAACGCAGCCTTTCTCCACTGAGAACAAATTCGCGTCAATGTCCAGACAGGCTCTGAGAAATTAGGAGGAATGGAGAGGCCTTGTGTATTATTGCCGACGGCGAAGGCAATTATTATCACGATCAACTCAAACGGAAGTGATAATGGAGAGTGCCTTCGATATTCTTCGGTGACATAGACAGGAATCGGAGGAAGCGGGCGAGAGTATCGGGAAGACATGCGATCCGCAGTGACAGAGATTATTGAGCTGTATGATACTCTGCTTTTAGCTGAGTAGAATATTCTTCGTTGATCAACTTACTAGCAATGTCGTGTTGTCTAGACACAACCAGACAGGCAAAACGGTGACAATGTCGACTTGTAGTGTCAAGTCCAAAGGAGCTCGGTAGAAGATTAGTGGCTTCCAAATTTCTTTCGCCTAGAAAATAAGCCTTGATGACTCGCAGATACTATTGAGTCAAATTGAGCTGGTAGATGAAATACACGAAGGACAGTTCTGAAAACCATCACTCTGCCTAGGCGTGATTTATGAGAGAGCAGGAGGCAATGCTGATTTCCAAGCCAGCTGACTTAAAATCACTAGATTCGTGATATCAGATCCTGCACAGCCAAAACGTGTTCGTTCAAACGCGGAATCTACCGTTTGAGCGTAAGAGAATACAGTGATTCTGTCAAAGCAACGTCTTGGAATCACCCGATCAAGGATTTCAAGGATCTTCAGCCAATTTAACCGCAAAGCTGTGTATTCGAAGCTTCAGGGAAGTGATTGGAAGGCATCATTCCCAGGCATGCCAATCCGACTCGGAGATGCAGCACTTGTCAGGCAAAATGGTTGCTTTGGGAGTCGACCGTGTTCTAAGTTGAGTCATTGGACACAGATAGTTTATTGATAGCGAAGCGCCGGGCACTAGGCGAGTACTGGCAACGTTGACGAGGCCTGAGGCTTACGACCCTATTTTCAGAATCTGAGGAGTATAAGTAGATGCAATCTAATCACAAAATCATCAAGCTTGCATCAAGGGTTGGACCAAAACCATCTACATGTTTCATCAATGTTTCATCCTAAGTAGGCGTCAGAGACACCAAATCGGTAGCACGATGTGGCGAGTACTAAAGCACCTTAAAAAGAGGTGTACGTTATTTTTGCGGTGCTACAAGTGGGAGTGTAACGCGGATAGTTTCCTGATCATGAGATTTGGCTGCCAGGTGGCTGGCGCGCAACCGGCGCATCATTGATTGTTTTGATTGTCCATATTTGCCACTAGGCTGGTAACGAGCAGGCTAATTTGCAGCTTGTTGAAGACTTGATATTGCATCTGGTGTCTGTATACATATGTCTTTGAAAGGCATATCTTTTTACCATGTACTCCGCAGTTCGACTGCCACGTCCTCTACCGTCTTTATATGAGAATTTGCCTGACCGCGATTTGAGACTCGAGACCCAATCAAATTCGGTGTGTTTTTTGAGGGGTCTAAAACGTCAGCACGTACACGTATCGTACAGAGAAAAAAGTAGGTTAGTGATTTTTCTGGTAGGCAACGCGCTAATAGTAGCACTAGGGGTGACTTAAAGACCAATCAAATCGTTCCGAGACTTGGCGATTCAGTTCCCCTTAAGACATGTTTTCACCTCTCTATCCATAGCTACCATCCTCTCACTAGTACAACTCCAGTACAGTCACTTACTGAACGCAAAAGCCCCGCCAAACATGCATCGTTGCCTGGAGATTTCACGAGTGCTGAAGCTGATCTTCGAGAATGTTTCCGATAAGGCGTATCTCTTCCATCTTGGGCAAATATGCAAAACATTCAAGGGACCAGCTTTGGACGCTCTCTGGCATACATTGAAAGATCCTTATCCTCTAGTTTACTGCCTCCTCAGGACGCACTCGGAGTGGATATAAGGGGTCCATCCTTGGATCTATCTCGTTTGGTGAGAATGTCTTCTGTTTTTGGAATTTTGGGCTGATTTGATTCCTCCTGGAACAGTACTTGCAGGGTCCCCTCGCAGACGACGATTATAGCAGGTTCGACGATCGCGCATTCGGACGATTTCATCGCCTTCTGCTCCAGCCCAAATTCTTCGCCTTATCCCTCTACCACCTACAATAGTCCGGTTATTTGGTGATCGACAACCAATCAACCCCCTTCTTCCCCTGGTCCGCGACATCAGTCTTCACATAAACAGTTTCCATGATGGAGTGCTTTACCTTAGCCTCATCACCGCCCCTTATCTACAACGCATCCGGATCTCCTTGTTTGACTAGGTCATGTTTCTATCTTCCATCGATGACTTCCACATTACTTTCTGGTTGCCCTTGGGAAGAAGTTGAGAGGGTCCTTACCTCGGCGAAGCTCCGTTTCCTCCGGGAAATATCCATGGACGTTTGCTTCTCAACGAGAACTAGAAATGAAATCATCATGATTGAGTCGGCCCACCTTTCGAGGCTCGTTACGACCTTCCATCGCATTCAAAAGCTGAATGTCTTGCCACTCCAAATTGATCACCTAACCTTTGTCTCCCTTTCCATGCTTTCAGAACTTAGCTATTTGGCCATATCCATTCTGGATGAACAACACCTTCACTTCCCAGAATTAGTTCAGGACTTGGCTTTCTTCCCACAACTTGAGGACCTAAATCTGCATATCAGGAATGCAGGGTCGTTCACAGGTCCTTCAAACGGAAAAAGCTTTTCAGCGTCTCTCATCCCTCAAATCACGCGGTTCCGTCAAGGCTACAACAGACATACTGCCGCTCTTTTGCGCTATTCAGAAGCACGCAGCGCTCTCTCAGAATCTGGAGAACTTGACGGTCATGGCCGCATACCAAACATTCGAGCCAAGCCAGTGTCTTGTCCCCCCATCAATCACGCAACGCTTGAACCCCTCTTTTCGTTGCGACGTCTCCGCAATTTCGTCATCGAGGTTGATGCGATTGTTGATCTTGATAACGACGCCCTTGCCAGGATTGGCGTCGTGTTGCCACACCTCGAAGTCCTAGCCTTAGGAGTCGAAAGTCCTCAAACATTGAATCCAGGAGTCATGCTCACCGGCTTGATACCATTTCTCCACTCTTGTTTGCGCCTTCGAAGCTTGTCGTTTCGTGTTGACGCTACGGAGAACGTCTCCAAATTTTCTCAGCTAGTATCTCCCCCCAGTTTCCTCAATCTTGTCGAATTTGAGTGCTCTGCATCGCCCATCAGATATTCTCGGGAGGTTGTCAAATTCCGAGGTCCCTATTTCCGGTAGTTACCAGATTGTCCTGTCGTCGAGCGTACGATGACGAAGATTGGACGAGGGATCACTCGACTGAATCTGTTCAACTCGAGGAGGTAGGGAAATGGAAAAAAGTACAAAGACTGATGAATATTGCACCTAGTTGACCATCTACTATACCAATACTTACCATGTTTTGATCTTGCGTCCATTATAGCCATGATGGCATCGACCCTCACACAGATGACCAGGTTAGCGTCACGATCAATCTTCCTCGCGACCGGTGTTGTTACTTTTTCTTCCATTCATGTTGCCCATACCTTCGATTCAGGTATCTTAGATCCATACATATGATTTGCGTGAGGCCAGCTGGAATCTTATGTTTTGATCTCCACTGGTTGCGGAGCATCAAACACCCGATTCGCGCGTTTGCCGCGTGATGTGACTCAGAAGACGGCTTCCCCAACAGCCAAACTTATTTCATCATTTAGAAATGATTGAGATAGCCTGGCTTCCAAATCTATATTTTTTTCATCCCGATCGTTAGCACAGACCTCATATTCCCGCTACGTAGTGGGTTTTAGTCGTGCGAGTCCCACAGGTAGAATTGACCGTGACCGATCATTCAAGATCAAAACTTTTTTTACATGACGAAAAGTTTGAATCTTCCTTGGCTTTTTGTCTTACAGCTCGCTCTCCCTTTTCAAAAGATATCATCACCGTTCGTCATCGCGATACTATGCATCGCTGCCCACAAGAGGTCCTGAAAATGATTTTCGACAACCTCAGAGAAAAGAATGACCTTATCAACTTAGCGCAAACATGCAAAGCGTTTAAGTTGAAGTGAACAAGCTGACAACCCGTCGTGGTCGTCGACTCAGGGTACCACTGACTCGAACCTATGTTGTGAGATGTTATATATCTTTATAATCTGGAAAGCAGAGACTCAATTTCTTGCATTATTTACAGTTTCTTCTACGTGGTTTAGAACGCAGCGATTATCATAGAATCGAGAAATACGCATCGAGAGTTCGAGTTATTGCATTCCCCCGTGTGCTTCCTCGTGGTGTTGACAACATCGATTCTTTCGTGTTGACAAAGCTATTTGCCGGCCAGAAGGTTCTTGGTCCCATATTCCCGACGGTCCGTGATGTCACCATTGGCGTGAACGAATTTTGCGATCAAGCAATCTATCCTCGCCTCATCATCGGGTCTTATCTGCGACACATAACCATCGTCTTGTCGAAAATAGAGTCAGACATCCCCCCAATCGGAGATGAGATCTACTCCCAACACCTTTCAAGTTTTCCCTGGGATAACGTGAAGAAGGTCCTCACTTTGCCACAACTGGCAATTTCTCTTGAAGAGTTTTCCATCGTGAAGAATAGCGATCTAGACTCTCAATTCATGGGTGCTTCGACCCATGTGACATTCTCGTCAGCAGAGATTTCAGAGCTTATCACGTCTTCCCCCTCCATGCGAAATCTGGATGTGATGCACCTCCAAGTTGATCGCGCGACCTTCGCCTCTCTCGCTGCACTCCCAAGGCTTGAAGAACTAGACATTTCGATCTCGAAGGAAGATCTCTTACATTCCTTGACGACAGTGGACCATCCTATTTTTCCACGGCTGAAGAATCTGATTCTTCGCGGCGGAGACGTCGGGATGTTTTCAAAGCTGATTTCTTTCCCGGGGGCCTTTCAATGCCTGTCTTCTCTGCAATTGTCCTGGTCTAGCAGAGACACTACCGAAGTATTCCCGCTCTTTCGCGCCATTCAGGAGAATATGGTGCTTCTAGAAAATTTAGAAGAGCTGGAAATCATTAATCAATATGACCCCTCACATACACAACCCAGACAGAGTGTTGTTCCGACAATAACTTTGTCAACGCTCAGACCTCTGCTTTCTGCCGTCCGGCTCCGCTTTCTCGTAATCTGTATTGGCGGAACCTTTGACCTCGATAATGCCAGCCTCAAGGAGATTGGTAGTGCGATGCCATTCCTTGAATGCCTCAGCTTCGCGGAACGCACACTATTGATTATACCCAAGATTACGTTGACTGGCTTGATTCCACTCTTCACCTCCTGCCCGCGACTCCGGGAGCTGCAGCTCCGCATTGATGCGACGGAAGATGTTTCCAGATTTTCCGTTGTAGGAACCCTCCCCCGTTTCCCTCATTTCGTCGGTTTTAATTGCTGTGTGTCGCCAATCGCACGACCTGAACATGTCGCCACATTTCTGTTACTCTTGTTTCCAAAACTGAAATGGGTGTCACACTATCAAGACCATATGGAATTTTGGATGATGTACCCTGCAGACGAACCACTATTACATTATTCTTCTGGATGGAATAAGGTAGCTTCCTTGTTAAGTGGTCGCCCCTTTTAACTCTATCATATTCGAAACTGCCTTCGCTACACTCTTTCTTATGCGTATACTGGAATGCAAAACCATTAAGCCGGGAAAGATATTGTACTATGGCACGGAAGAGTATCTACGTGGAGAAGTACGTGAAAGTCTCTAATCCATCTTGGCCGATCCACTGTCTTCGTTTTCTTTTAAAGAAGGTTTATGGGAAGAAAAAGGTGTTTCCAGCTCTTCTCGTTCAGCCTCAAGACGCTGGTCAGCATTGTATTGGTCGTCGGACCATTGGCCTGCATCCTGCTCATCAGAGGGCGGTGGGTGCTCGTTGTTTAGATGGGGTTCAGGCGGAACAGGGAAAGTTCCAAAAATTAGTTCTGACATTTGGTCCATCCACAAGGATACTCCCGGGCTGCCGTATATTCGGAGGTGATTCATAAGAGACGCAAAGGAGTAGATGGAAATGCCAGATATCGTGAGAAAGGCAGACGAAGCAAACGTTATCAGTAATGTCAGGAATAGCAGAGAGACTAAGGCAATGTTGAGTTGAACGTAGGAATGAAAGAAAAAGATGCCACAAACGTAGTGACAAAACCACAGTCGCGGAAAGAACGACAGTCGAGGTCAGCGCAATGATGGCAAATGAAGCGATAGCAAACAGAGAAAGCCCTCTGATCAGAAGCGTATCAAGGTTTGACGAGCAGGCAAGGACGTGAAAGGGACACACAAGAATATCACCACAGGCACGACGCTCAGGAACACGAAAACTGCAATAAAGGTCTATGTGCGAATCATCGCAATGAGATCAGTGCCTTGACAAAAAGAGTGCCTAAGATGACCCACAGCCACTATAGGATGTTCATCAAAGAATGTTTGAGACGTTCTAAGAGCGGGACGCGCGTATACTTGTTCAAAGCTACGAACTCCATCGTGAGCGAATTATTGAACGTTGAAAGCAGGATCATTTGTTACTGATCAGCGTGTTCCTGCACAACAGAGATGCTTTTGTTGAAGTAGGAATACATGTCATCGTCTTCGTCAAGGAGCTCAACTTGGGACACTTCGGCTGCCATGGTAGTGGTGGACAACTTGAAGGTCGGACAGCTTGTCACAGTTCAGTCACGCCAACGATGTTCGATGACGTTTTGTATACAGCAGTTGGCATATGCACTAGTACGTACATAAACGGCAATCAATGAAAACCTTGCATCTACCGTAACCGTTGTACTACAAGGTAGCACCTCTCGGCAGTTATATCACCGCCCTATAGCATCAGTGATTTTAGCTGGAACTCTCAAGCTGGATTCATAACTTGGACTTGAGTACTGCTGAGTTTGCCAAGCTCGACCTTTCCTTAGGTTTCCTCATAATTCCGCGAAAAAAATAATCTCTTCATCGTCTGGAAAGAGAAACAACTAAGCGCAAAGAATAAGAGCGAGGTTTATCTCCGGACCAATGACATGGTACGTGGAAGCAGACTTGGCATGAAGAACGTTTCGACGGAAGCAGAAGTCAAGGTGGAGCAGCTGATGGCAGTACCAGGTAGAATTCATGACAGAAAGCCGCAGACACGTATACTTGGGAGAAAGATGAGGAAGGGCACTGGTGTTTGACTTCGGATCTGGATTCGGTGCCGGTAAAGAACGAGATAATCCCTCATCAAACAATAGACACCTCACCCGACACACGAAGATGGACTTGAAGGACGTGCCGACTGCCATATCATGCGGCTTGGCGTCCAGACATGACATTCGTTCCTCGTAACAAGCTGGTCGTAGAAAGGCAGGCGTTCGACTTCGCCCGCAACAAACACCGACAGATCCATATCTAGATCGTCACCGCAACTCCATGCGAACAAGGCATAATAGGTTCTAGACAATCCTCCGTCAAGACAACAAGATACCTGTGGAACGTTCGTCCAGCAAGGCCAGGGTGGCTCCTTTCAAGATTCTGATCTTTCTCGATATCGATAAGTGCGACTCTTTATATGACCAAAGATGCAACATATTTCGTAGGTGCATTGCATTGAGCCCCTCGTGATAGATTTTGATATAATCCAGAGTTGACAAGGGGGCACGAGGAGGTACGGTAGACTTGATTGATTCTAAGCGAGACGTGACGTTACTCGCGACCATGCTTTGCTGATTTCCCGGCATCACTGAAGATACTGTGTAATTTGATTGGGAAACCAATGGAGCGTTACGTGAGGCATGAAAGGAGAGACCAATCGCGCCAGCCGACCCACTTGCCTTGACCTCGAGTAAGAAATCCCAGAAGGATCGAATGGACATGAGTGTCCATACTATCTCTTCCCGATTCTTGAGGTCGAGATGAGAAGCATCATAAGAGGAGTTGAGCATGAGAGCAGCAGTACATTGTTCCCAAGGAGGTTTGCCTCGGATGGGAACCAACCAAGCAGAACGAGAGTATGGCGAAGGTAAGAACGGTTCGGTACGAGGAGGTATTAGTATGGACTTCGTCTTTGTGTAAGGCATTAACTTCGAAGGCCCAGGAAGATTCGAAGATGATGATAGGTGGACATGAGGCTAGAAGTAGATTCAGGAGGAGAGGAAGATTAGATACGTTTAGTACTCCCTACCTGTGGTATTACTCCATGAAGGGAGCCTTCCTCTATTGCAGGCAATCGTTCAGATAAAGGGGCCGGATGTAGTTTTAAAGGCATTTGTTCAGATCTAATATCGAACACGAAACTAAGATCGGTGGCTTGAAATTCTTCCAGATCCTCAAGAGAAAAAACGTCATCTTCTTCGACAATTGGGGCACCCCAGTCAACGTCAATCTGGTGATCCCGATTTTCCGGTCGTTTTACATGAATGTTTTCAAGGAAGGGTGGGTACTGAACCAGTTCTGCTGATAATTAAGCTCTTTTATTTCATCACAACGTGAGGATCTTACTTTTAGTCGGACCAAAGTTGATCAACAGAGGAGCATTGCCAATTGCGACATTTCCCCAGTTCAGGGACTCAGTATGCGTATCATTTATAAGTTCATATGCAGTGTATAACAGAGATTGTGAGGGTTGTGTTGAGGTAGTGGAATAGTTATGAACAATGAAGTCTTTGTCAAAATTCATGGAGGTTTCCGAGTTCCGAACACAACGTTCCGGTGGTCATGCATTCATGCACCATCATGATCATGGCAACTCTCACCAAATGGTTGTTCAGAACGTTCAATGTCCATGACTGGGTGAGGATGAACATAGTAAATTTGAGCTATCAGCTTTCTCTCAAGCACGAGAATTGCGCCACTTATACGGTTCGATAACCTTTCGGCAGCGTTCGCGTCCTCGGAGTCCAGTGGCGATACTATTTTCCCAATTACAATCATATGCACACATGAAGCAGCCGTGTAAATTACTGCGGGCAACATTCCCAGAATGGCCTTCTCCAACTTTCAAACTGAAGTCTGGCCCAATACCTTAGACTTCTATCCGGCCCTTGCCGTTATCAGTTGAAGAGTCAGCCTGAGCATCTGTATTGTGCACGTTTAACGACAATCCAACATGTCGTCCGCCGATAAACCATTGCGCGGTCGAAAGTTCGGACACAGGGTCACCGCGTATGTGCGGAGATGATACCAAAGAGAACAACCTTCGAAATTTCATTCGCAGCGTCACGTAATGTTCTGCATCTCAGGCTGTTGTGCGTCCTGGTCCGACGAATTGTGCACTGGGATGTTGACGCGGCTGCCGTCAGTGGTATCGTAAACGCTCGATCTAGTAAAGAAACACCTCTCTAGCTACGACGATTTGTTTCTCCAAGTCCCGGACAACGTTGCACGTAATGGAAATTCGGGAATGTGGCAGATACAGCTCCACCCACGCTTCCCCAACACAGCGTTATCTTTAAGATTCCTACGGTCGACGGTTTGACACAGGTCCTACAAAGATCCTGTGGCGTGGACAGAATGCAATGGATAGTGAACTAATCATCAATGAGAATCTCCGAGGGGAATCGGTCGGCGCTGCCCTCCGTAGCAGCAACGAAAGAGCGCGCGCGCTTCCAGACTCTTCGAACCAATTTCTCGTCTTAGCCTCGGTTTAATGCGCGAAGTTAAACGGAGCATCTGTACGCTCGGGACTCTGGATGAATTCTGAGAAATCGAAGACGGTTCCAGCGATTCGTCAGCACTGAGTTGGGCTAATCAATCAGGCACATTACTAGACTGAAATGAAAGATGCCAGAGCGACACTGTTCTGGCGCTAGAGCAATGTCATGGGTAGTAATCATCAGCTTTCTAAAAAGGACTCACCCGGCTTCAATCTCTTCAAGTTTCTCAACCTGTACAGGCATAGTAACAAGGATATGTGATTGCCATTTTTCCGACAAAGTGATTGGTCGCTAAGGAGCATAAGATACACGCTATGAACTTGATTGTTGGAACGAAATTGCGACGGATAATGTAGTAAAGCCCATACCAAGACAGGAAGGCTCTGCCCCTGTCTTCGTTGATATATCCTTGCATGTAAGCTCTGACGATGGAAGATTAACGTTTAGAAGCATTCTGTCACAAAATGCTAGAAAGAACTCAGGTACGAACCTCCCTAGATGTCTGGCCATTAGTGTCGACGATAGTCCCAAGGGTCACGTATATCCCTGGCGTGTATTCCTGCAGAATTTCTACAGGGGAGTGGACAGTTGCGACGAGATGAGCTACCGCGGCCGTGATAAGTTGCTTCGTCGGTCAACAGTGGGACCTGGGTACGCTTCGAGGGGTGAAAACTTGAAAGGTTCATCAGGAGAGAGAAATGTCGCGCCTTCTCTCTCGCATGCGCGTCTTCAAGGATGGCGGCGTTGGCGAGTTGACCGTCATCTGACATCAGGAGAGAACTTGAATGGCAGCAGACATTCTATAATTGTTGTTTTGAATGCATCTAGACCCCAAAGACACACGCGCGCACGAGAACGAAGTATATAAGAGTATAAGGCCGTGGGTTCGAGACCATAATGTCCTTTATTGGAGATTGGATCGAAAAGAGGAAATGGAGTTTGCATGACAATATATGCGGTTGGCGGCACATCTACACCGTGAAAGTGTCTAAATGGTTTCGAGACTAAGAGCCCGGAAAATCACGTATAACTTATGCGTGGGCTCCGTGGAATGAGGTCCAAGGAGTTGTGCACACGTGGCTTATGAAATTCCTTTCGAGTACTTATAGCTGTTGGTTATACTTTTGATTCCAGGTCGGATGTCGAAGCGATGGACCCATATGATGTGAGATGTCCGTCGATGGTTATGTGGGCATAACTAGCGATGTGGGTTGACGTGGCTTATTCGGGTATCTGCCGAACTCCTATCCTTCGTATGTATAAAGATGCGAGAGATATATGTAGAATTAGCAGCGAAAAGTCGGAAGAATAGTGGTCATGATGGTAAGGAGTGACCATATGTCGTTGGATAAATGTTCACTCCCACGCTCTTTTAAACAGGCGCCCACTGCCACAGACCATGTCGCCACTTCTTTTTCAAGCCCAAGCCCAGATTGCTTCTCCACTTTCTCCACCCAGCGCACTAACGTTCACTCGACCGATGTAGCAAGTATCAGACAATCTTCTGGACCCTTTTCGACGCCTCGCTTCAATCCCAATATCAACGGAGACGAGGAGACACCACTCCTTAGTGGACAATGTCCCAAGGACCCCGCTGGAACCGCAAGCCTCTCGGAAGGAGCTTTCATGGTGAGTTTGGCGGAATTTGAGGAGAGTGATAGCTGATACTCACCCATATGCCAGCTGTTTAAAACCTTCGTTGGTACGGGTGTTTTGTTTCTCGGAAAAGCGTGCGTTATTAAGCTCAGAGAATTGCCTGACGTGTGTTTGCTAAACAATTGCCTTTATCCAGATTCTTCAATGGTGGCCTCCTCTTTTCCATCATCACGCTTGTCATAATCGCTGCTATCTCTGTCTACGTGTTCCTTCTCCTCTTGGAAACTAAATTCGTCGTGTCGGGTAGCTTTGAAGGTACGACTTACCATTTTTTCTGTCAATCTCCATGTATTCACCTTGGCTAATGGCGCAGACATTGGTGGAACCCTCTATGGGCCCCGCATGCGCTACATCATCCTCGGGTCCATATTCATCTCTCAAATTGGACTTTCGTCAGCTTACACTATCTTTGTGGCGGAGAACTTCCAGGCGAGTATGCTCTCTTTCCTTCCAACCGTTCTTCTTTACGCCTTCTCATTACTCCAACAGGCGTTTATCTTGGGCATAACCCGCTGTACCAAATTCGTCCCATTAAATCACCTCATTCTCCTACAGCTTCTCGTCTTCGTTCCGTTCGCGTTTGTACGAGATTTTGCGAAATTGAGCTCGACGGCTCTGTTAGCAAATACATTCATCCTATTGGGCCTCTTGTATGTCTTTAGTGCGGAGATTTCAATCGTCGCCTCGCAAGGTGTCGCGGATATAAAAATGTTCAACCCCAAAGACTTTCCGCTATTTATTGGGTGAGTAATATTGGCAAGGAACAGACAATATACTAATATCTTGGAGAAAAGGACGGCGGTTTTTACGTTCCAAGCTATAGGAATCGTACGTCCTCACCCATCCTTGTCATAACTTTCACCTTACGCGTGAATGATAACCCAGTTCATCCCAATAACTGATTCTTTGCGCGAGCCACGCAGGTTTTCTCCCATCGTCAAGTTGGTCATAGCTGCCGTGACACGTAGGTTTCTCATTCTATGCTCCTCCATACATATATTCAACTCCTAACCATTGAAGTCGTATTCGGAATTGCCGGTTCTCTCGGTTACCTCGCATTTGGTTCCAAGATCGAAACAGTCATCCTCATCAACCTCGACTCATCGAAGCTCTCGGTACAAATCGTACGCGACCCCTTTCCTTTCCTTTTCTCAATCTCCATTCAACTCATCCTTGCGTAGGTCCAGCTCTTCTACGCCCTAGCCATCCTTCTCTCCATCCCCCTCCAATTTTTACCTGCGGTCGATATACTCGAAAATTGGCTCTTCGGCCCACTTAGTAGTAAACTAGATGAAAGGATTAAGTGGCAAACGAACATGGTTAGGATTGGACTGGTTGGGGTTTGTACTGCGATTAGTTGGGTTGGGAAGGCGGATTTAGGGAAGTTTGTAGCGCTCATCGGATGTTTTGCTTGGTGCGTTTATGTTTTTCTCGCATGCATTATATCACTGATGTGTGCTCATGATCAGTGTGCCCTTGACGTATGTGTATCCACCGATGTTGCACTACCGTGCGTGTGCAAGGACGACGAAACAGAAGATAGTGGACACTTTACTCGTGGTATTTGGGGTTGTGGTGTGTGTGTACACAACTATCCAAACGGTGAAGGTCACATGCTCTTTCATCTGATGTTCGGGTCGCGTTTACTAATTTGTGCGTTTATAGCTTATGTTTGAGCCCGCCGAGGGATCCCCGAAGTTGGGAAACTGCCCCATCCCACCTCCGACATGATTCTGATTCTTTACGACTCCCCTGTTAGACAAACTTCTTAATCAAAGCCTGAGACCAAAGGATATGATGAGACTGGCATGGTTGATGTACTCTTTAGGCCCATCGAGCATCGAGCCTCATACTATCTAGTAACCGAGCATCTATCTATCAATCGGGACTAGTGTTCTCAATTGAGCGATCCGGGCTGAATTGAACATCGTCGTTGCACCAGGAAGATATCTGTGACTTGGAAGGTGAGTCAACAAGAGGGTTGAATAAGAATTTTGAAAGCTCGCGCTGAACTCTCAAGACAATGTTATTAGTTTTGCGACTATCCTGGTGTATTTGACGAAAACGGTAAGTTCTCGATCAATGCACCTCGGTTCTCTTCGCTTCCTCATAATCCCAAATCCTTGCATCAGAACGTCCGCTTTGAATCTTGAGAACTAGGGATTGTAATTTCACTCCTGTACACACGTCTTCGTATCAGACACAGCTGTTAC
>JAGGAR010016036.1:0-23790 GCA_017657315.1 Termitomyces sp. K1Ag
AACACTACATGACTCATCAGCCCATGGTATGTAAAGGAGTATGACTAACAATAATTGATGATGAGTAAGAATCCAGTTGTGTGACTCATGTGGGTGACTAATACAAGACAAAAGGGGAATAGGGAAGGTCAGGCAGTCAGTCAGGTGGCTAGGGATGCCTACAACATCGGACTAAGCCCGGAATAGAGTTGGACACTCAGAGAATTGAGTAGTCCCCTTACAACAAGGGAAGATTGATGTGGATACAACAGTTGACAGTAATGTCCTTCTTAGAGATCAGCTCATAGAGAACTGAATAGATTCACCGATCCTTTTCCCAGAATTTGGGCTGGCACAGTACTCCAAGTGTTGATGATCTAGTGCCAGTTGATCCTATCACTCATTTGGTGAGGGTGGAAATAAGATTGCTGCCTTCCAAGCTGCACCAACTACTCTGTTTTGTTAACTATGTCCACCTATTTGATGATCGTTTACCATGGATCTGTCCTCCAGTGCCAAATGGACCACCTCCAGGCAAGTGGGAAAAATAGAACTGGGGTGTTAATGATGATGGAGAAGAGTGTATTCACAAGGGGAGGGATCTCGAGAGCAACTATACCTACTATGACTGTCAATTGCACAGGATGATTTTCTTTGTCAACCCACTCACTGCACCTGCAGGTTTAATGACTGACATGAAAATCTTTGAGCTACCCACTTCTGATTTTCCTTTTGAAAGAGAATCGAACGGCAATTAGAGGAGTTGTGAACAGTCTCATTGGCTTTACCTATCTAAGGACATTAATAAGGGTGACAAGGGCAGAGAGCCAACCTTGCCAAAATGCGACAAATTGCCAGAGGTGTCAGGCATGGGTAAACCACAGCCAATCTTTGTGCAAGACCCTAATGACAATGCTGAGGATTTTGATTCAGAGTCAGACTACGAATTTGATGTCTTTCAGTTAGGAATCCTGCAGCCAATCAATGCAGAGTTAATGTCTTGCTCTTCAGAAACTACAGAGCTGGGTATGAGGGGGGAAGTCATTGGACACCAAATCAAAGGTCTAGAGAACGTTAATTGTCCACAAGCGGAGACAGCTGGGCAGACTGAGAGTGATGGATGAGTGATGGACATTAGCAAAGTTGGGTATCTGGAAAGAAGTCTGCAGCCTGTAGGCATGGGTTCAGTTGCCACCGGCAACGTCCTTCAGGGTCTAACCTTGCAGCCTATGAGCGTGAGTGCAGTCACCAGTTTGGAGGTCAAAGAAAAGCAATGTGCTCAACCAGAGTTTAGGGAAGGGTTTGAATCACCTATATCCCTTGGTTCTCCCATGTTGGATCACAACATAATCATGGAGGAACATCCTTCTGCCCCTTCAGGAATGACATTAGGTTGTTGATGAGTTCAGAGATGAGTGGCAAGGCATAGTGATTCTTTACCATCATCACATTTAGGACATGATAATCCTGAACCAGATGTAAGGACCCATCCTTCTTCTTGATGAAGAAGACAGGGGAGGCCATTGGTGACTTTGAAGGGTGTATTCAACCTGAATCAAGGTTCTTTCACAAGAATGCATCTAGCTTGTCCTGCTCATGAGGAGCCAACAGGTATACCTTGCAGCTAGAGGGTTCAGCATCTGGAATGAGCTCAAATGCATGGTCCCATTGCTTGCACTCAGGGAGCAAGTTGAAAGAAGCCTTGAAGAACACATCTTCAAAGTCTTGCAGGTGATGAGAGACTGCACTACCCAGCAACTTGGGCTGAGAGTTGGCTGCAAATGCCTGGGCCAGGCACTGAGAGGTAGGCTGACTGGCCCATATCTCTGCTTGAGTTGGGGGAGGTGGAAGGGTAGTAGCATAGATCCTGTCACCTACTTCAATAGCCTCATCTAGAGACTCAGAGTCCAGAGTGCTGGCAAACTCACTGTCTCATCCATCTTCCAGTTGGGTTTTACATCCCACACCCCAAACATCCTCATAGAGGGCCTCTCTACAAGGGAACACCAGAGGGGGAGAATCCAACAGGTCAATGTCAGAGAAGGGGAGATGCCTTACATAACAAGTGCGTATGGCAGCACACTCACAAACCTTTGCTCTACACTCTTCTCAAGCCTCCTCTGCACAAGTAGAGCACGGCCAGGGACACCAGCTCATATGCACCTCATTCTTGGCCCAATCAATCTTTGGATTATACTCATAAAGCCAAGTGAACCCAAGGATCATGTCTTGCTTTCCTAGACTTGTGACAGCAAAGACAGCATATTCAGTATGAGTATGGTAGTGAAGAATGAGGTCAACAACAGAACAGATTGAACCTGCTTCATTACAAGTGCCATCAATGTTGTACATAGAGATGGGGTGTGTAAGAGGGTGAGTGGTGAGATGGTGTTGTTCCACATAAGTTGCATTGATGAACAATCCTGTGGCCTCACTATCTAAAAGTGCAGAGACACTATGGTTCTGTTGCATGTCGGTTGTCTCCACCTCGATATCAAGATAGAGAGAGTTGAAAAATGGTGTAGAGGCAACAACATACTGACAAGGCAGGCAGCATTCCCAAGCAGGAACATCCCAACATGAGGTGGAAGGAGAGGGTGGCAGCCCAGCCAAGTCTATGGCTGGTGGAGTATCTTGTATATCAAAGAGGGTACTTACCGTCTCAGGTTCCAATGAAGAAGTGTCAACAACAGGAGATGTATTCACAGATTCTATGGACAAACATGCAAACCAATTAGCACCAAGCAGCAGAGGCATACAACTCATCTGTCACTTGACTAAAAATTCTCTTCTACCTTAGGAAGGGGGGGCAGCAGAACCTGCCACTTTTACCAAGAGTGGCTCCACTGATACCACATCTGGGGAAGGATTACCAGAGGCATCCTTGGCCACAAGCAGCTGCATGAGAAGCTCTTCTTACTCAAGCAGTGAGAGGGAACAGACCTCAAGACCTTGCAGGCAGTAGCATGCAAAGTGACCAGGCTTGTTGCAATGACAACAAAGGAGAGATGCAGCAGAATGTTGGTGTAAGGCATTGACCTCCATGGGTATGCCCTGTGGGAGAGGTCAGGAACCAGCTGAAATAGGTACTGTGAAGGTAGATGGCTGGTGGAACAGTGTTGCAGGGGCAGTGAGCAAAGCAGGTGCAGGTCGCAATGCAGCCCTTGTAGCTGGAAGGACACCAGCTGCTGCCTTAGGCTTAGACATGTAGAAAGAGGTAGTGTTTGCCAGTTGCTTGCTAAAATAAAGCAACTTGTCAATGTGACATGCGGCTTCATACTATTGCTCCACTTTATCCTCAGTCAGGCAATCTGTATCAGTGAGCCCATCAAGGTGCTTGTAGAAGACTGAGTCAAGCCCCTTGTGAAAGTGGAGAACCAGCTGAATGGAGTCAGGGTGATGAGACTGCTTGGTGAGTTGCTTGAACTGGTCTAGGTACTCATTCAATGTTTGGCCATTCTGGTACCAACTGTTGCCTTCAAAGGTAATGGCCACATGGGTAGTCTTGTCTCAAGGAAAGAACTCCTTCTTGAACCAAGTCTCAAACTCAGCCCAAGTATTCATCATGAGCCCACCTCCTTCAAGGTCTATGCAAGGGTAGAGGCTCTCCCAGAGTTTATGAAGAAGAGAGCCCAAATGATCTTGGTGTGATCATGACAGAAAGACTTGGAGCAAAGGCCAATGTAGACAATGCAGGCAGTGAGAAAGGTTTTGCCCTGCACATGGTTACCATGAAAGGAAGGAGGAGGGGATGGCTTCAACTGTGGAGTTCTGGCAGCAGGGGCCAGCTCTGGGACTAATGGAGCGGGGGGTGCTTGAGGAGGCACCAAAGGGGGAGCTGCTGCAGCAGCAGCAGCTAAGAGGTTAACACTGGCTTGAAGAGTATTTACTGTCTGGCCAAAGCCTTGTAGGGTTTGAACACAACAGTATGTCCAAACACTGTGGATCTGCTATGCCTGGTAGTACTGGCTGTTGAGGCTTAAGTGAGGCTGGGTCATAGACAGGAAGAGCAGCTGGAGGGGCTGGTTGGTCCATGGAGGTGGTAAGCAAATCAGTGGGGGAGATAGAACCTCTAGAATGAGAAAGGTTCAAAGCAGCTAGAGGAGATGCCCAGACTGAAGCTAGAGACTTGTTCTGCTGTAAGGGTGACCTCTGGAGGCTGTGGCACAATCACACAGCTGGCAGAGGGAGATCCAAAGATATATTCAGTACTGTATAGTGTCTACAAGCATAACTACATGCCTGGCAGAGGGAGATCCAAAGAGAACAAGGTCTGAGGATCTCCAATGCCAAGTGTGACACTTCAGAGGGTTCAGAAGGAAACAACTATACAGGACAACAGAAAGGCCAACTCTAATCCAAAAGATGAAAACTCTGGACTTTGTCCATAAAGGCTGTGATAAAAAATGATGAGAGCCCCTGCCTTTTTTTATCAGTGTGCAACTGGAGAGCTAGAGCAGCTCAGAGGTTGAGAGTATGACCAATAGATAGGGCTTGAGAAGGAGAATAAGGCAAAACTATAAGAGGAGAGAATAGCAACCATGCAAGGGGTGCAAATAGGGAGTCCCCTGACAGGAGTCCCAAGGGCCCTTATGCTTGAAAATGCTCTTCAAGTCAGCCCTAATAAGCCTGGTGTTCTTCTGGTGCTTGAAGAAGGGACTAGAAATACTGGCTGGGTACTTTCCAAGTGCCCCATTTCACCGCACTCCTGCCAGATAGGGTGACATGCACAGCACAAAGCCTCAGATTTCACAGCCAGCAAAATCCATGGAAAACCCAAATATCTCCTGCATTTTTCTCTCATTCCATGCTAAATTTCCCCAGGAGATAATTTACCTGAAATGACCAATTTTTTGTCAGCTTCACTAGGTACTCAATGGACCACATATGAGTTCCATGTCAATATATATTATTTACTAGTCAAGCCATACATGAATCTATAGTTGATCTATGCTGTTCCACCATCTCCACATCTCATTCATGCTTTTGAGCCACCCATGGTAATGCAGCATGAATGAGCATCTTGGCATAAGATGGTAATTGCAACAGGGGGCTGATGGCTTGTCCAGGGCAAGAGTCAGCTTATAACTAGTAGAAGGACCCTGCATATGTACCTCGCGAGGATCAAAATACATTTCATCAATATCCTCCCTCTTTGTCATCATTTGCATGCACAAGAATTGAAGCCGTTGCTATCAAAGCTTGAGTAGGTTCCATTGAGTTATGGGAACCACATACCAGAGTTCAATTTCTCCTCTAAAGTGGGTGGGTGTTTTGATTGTTATACATTGTGCAACTCGCTACTCAAGACTTAGCTCATCTGTTCGTGATAATAGGATCATGTACCTATTTTACCTCTCCTGCTTTCCTGTCTGCATAATTATGAGCTGGCTCGAGTAAGTGCAAAGTTGAATTAATATCTATGAATAACGACTCACAGACATCAAACAAAGCCTAGCTGTACCATGGTCCAGATGCTTACCTGAGAAGGCATCACAGTAAGCTCATACCATAGACCAAAAGAACTCACCACTTGGACTCAGATTATATGCCTATATGTGTTGCTTCTGAACACAGGATTAAGCATCATTCGAGATTGTTGAAATAGCACTCAATTGACATACCTGATGTAAGGAAAACATACATAGAACCATTGAAGAGAAGTCTAGACATCTGATTGAGTAGAAAATTGTGCATATAATGACTGCTTGCTCACCTCTACTGTCCAGACAACCTAATCAGCGAGCATCCACATTCTATAAGATTAATGCACCTTGATTATTCCTTCAAAAGAGTGTGTGAACTGAGAAGAGACTTGTCAAACATACAAATTTGAACAGAAGTAATGCTAGCGGATGTCCTAGGCAGCATTACTGCAGCAGTGATGATGGCGCGATTGTGTTGCGATGGTGGTAAGAGGGATAGAAGTGACGACATGTGCACGTGCTGATTTCACTAAATCTGGCTGGTGCACTGTGCGAGCGCTAAGTCCACTGGGAAAATTTTCAAGGGAGTAAAATTATAAGTAATGTATGTTGTCTTGTCATTATCTGGCAAGAAAATCTTGAAGAAGCAAAATCATAAGAAAATGGTAGACAATTTGAGTCTTATTATCATTTCTCTGAATTCAAAATCTGACGCTTTGTGCTGTGATGAGGTTGATCGTCCTCCTGCAGAGGCAAACATGCACATTTTCTGAGGAATAGCTGATCGATCTTGCATTTTCACCACATACTTATTCTTCGTGTGATGCGGCGGCTTTTCTGCTCCTGGACCTCTCAGTGCATATATCACGTCACGGTCCTCTCCAGGATCTCTCCTAGTTGAGAAGCTCCTTTGAAATGCTGCGTTATAGAATATATTAGATTCTATTACGAAGTCACAAACCTGAACACTAGTCAATGATTGCTAGTGTTCCTTCTCCACGTCCTTGGTTCCTTCCCTCACATCCCCACATACATTTTTGTGCCTAGTACCTTTCAATCACCTCTCCTTTATGGACGATCATTAAGTCGGGCATTCCCTGGTTCTTCCGTCGTATTTTCCTCCAATAGATGTGCGAGAACCCCTCGGCTCCCCGGTTACCTTGCCAGTCCTCACTTTCGAACTGGGCCTCTCGTCATTCAAACCTCCATCCAGTGTTTCATGATGATCGAAATACTTCCGCTTCCAACCATCCCCACTGCCACCACCTTTGCAGGGAAGCAAGGCTTGGCAGGGCGCTCTGCTGGCTGTGTGATAGAAGAAATAAATGTGGCGATATAGGTGGGAATGTGTCTGATTCTCACGAAAACGGCTCAGGACAGGGATATTTTAAAGGGGAGCTTGCCTCCCCTTACGTAGTATGCCCATGTGTAAATACTGACAAGGCTCTATGGTCTTACACTGACGGTGCACCAGAGGAAATGCAGAGCCCTGAGGAATGCTGATGAAACGGTCATGTGATGACTTGCCCTAAATCAGAATCTCGTAGCAACGCGTCTCCCCTCATGTTCCTTAGTGTGGAAACCGTCTCGACGTGTACATTTCCTCTAATCCGCACTCCTAGTGACTCGAGAACCTAAAGCTACTGTATTCTGACATCTTCATGCTGAACAATGTGACATGCTGAGCTTGGTTGCCAGGGATGGACCTAGACACGTCGAGTTTCTCCTATAAATACATGGTCCGTGTCTTTTGTTTTTTGCCCGGAGCACACCCCTTCTCACCATCCATAGTAGTGTAATCTCCCTGTACTCTCTTCATAATGCCATAGGGCAGAAGCCCATCCTTTTTCATATTCTTGCATGAATGGCCAAGACATAGCTGAGAATCCCTTCGGAACGGAATCTGACACGTCAAAACCCATTGCCCTCACGCGTTGAACTGACAGTAGTATCATACTAACATGCACAGGACACTACTGGCTCGCGTTCAGTCTCGTAAGACTGTTCTGACGACCAACCTGCCGCAAATCTCTCATGATCACAACTTTCGTAGAGCGCTTCCTGCTACATCCCCATTTCATTGGGTGAAAACCCAAACATTTGCGTCAAGTATCAAGCACTCGCGGCCTCATCTAGCTGAATTCTGGATCACCATCAACATGACTCGGCAAAATTTTAGCTGGACCCACACTGCGCTATCGCCATGAAGCGAACCATGGGAGGCCATTGTTCACAGCATCCATGACTCGTTCAGCCTTCCCATTTATCCCCAGTTTAGGAAGGACCTCATAAAATGTCGAAGACGAGGAAATCCCGCCATTTTCTGCCTTTGTATGTTACCCCCACTTCCATCTTGACATACACTACTAACGAATTCGCATCTTTTCCGCTGGCCTCTGCATTTTCCCCCTTGTCCTACCACGGGAACAAAGTCGTGGTCGTCTTTCTTTGTTCTTGGTATAGCGTCCTAGATCACGATGGCGCCACGAGGCGGACTGTGGGTGCTAGCTAACCTCAAATATGCCGCTCTGTCAAAGTCTTGCAAAACGTACGGTTCACCTTCTTCAACGTTCACTAACCTAGGTGCCTCTAGGGCGACGCTGTTCTCGGATACATAGCAAGACGGATCCCCAGCTGAAAGAAAGCCTATGAAAGTTGCGGCAGACATGCAACGTGTTTCGCCACGAGGCGGTCTGTAGGCGTGAAATAGCTTATATATCTACGGAGGTCAGTCAGTCTCAGATGTAAAACATTATTGTCTCAGTCCTAATACCTCTCTTCGATCTCTCGCTTCGAAAAAATCTCAGGTTTAAACCGCTGGATGCGATTGGAATGTACCACTACGAATTCGGGCTCTCAGTATCAATATTTCTTTTGATGCGACGACAATGGAGGCATGCTAACTCGTGTCGCCAAGGGAGCCTCGAGTCATAGGTGAATAGTCTGTCGACTCCTTTGTGTAGTTTCTTAGCTAAAGCCGACCTAGCTTCCCCTCCCTAACACACTAGAAATATAGGAATTCCGTCTCTAAACCAGGATTCCCATTGTCCTCATAAGCTTTCTATCGAGTCATAAACGCCGCAGTAGGATTAGGTCCCGCCACCAAAGTTTAACTGCACGAAGCAGTGGATTAGTCATGCCAGGTAAGCTTTTTCTTTGTTGTCAGCTTAACACCGTTGAGGCGAATCAGACAGAAACTTTTCCCTCTCGACACGACATGATCCTTTTCCTTTTCCGTCTACTCGAATAACGGGCAAGGTCGAGGTCTAGCGCTTTTTAGCTCGGCTTTTATCCTTGTCCTTGAATTGCAAACATGATGTCAAGTCACTGATCGTCGTCAAGAACAGAACAGAACAATTATCCGTAAGCCCTCGTCATGACACTGGGAATAATTGAAATTGAAATCACCATCTCTCTAGCAACGGATCGTCATCATCGCTCAGGTCCCTTCCTTTCCCGCTCGGCAGGGAGGAACCACTCAATCACAATTAACCTCTACATACACAACTTCCTCACGATGGCATGATGCACGGATGCACGATGACGCCTACGTAACGTAACGTAACGTACACAGGCCTAGTCTAGACCCTCCCCACCCCTCGGCGACTCGGGAACTCTTCAGAATACCAACTCGACATCGACATCGACCGACCATATGGCATAATGGATCTCGCGCCTTCTATTCTATAGTATTCTGACGGCACGCACTGCTCGCCTTCTCAATCCTTCCCGCTAACCCCCAACCCTGCGCCACTCGGACGTGGAAATAATTGGGGAATTACGGGAATTGGAGACCGAGACCGATGCGATGTCTGTCAAAGGTCAAGTCAAGGTCAAGGTCAAAAGGTTTCCCCGCTGCCCACCGTGACTGCCTGGTTCATTTACCGTGGGTTCATGATAGAATTTTAATTAATATTTCACCGGCACACGGACCACGCGACCGTCACGCCATGTGCACATGTGACCCATGTGACCATCCCTGCTCCCCCTCCGCTCCCACGGACTCACGAAATCCTTTTTGTTTTCCGTTTTTTCGGCACGATTCGCGGACCCACTCACACACACACCCACACGCGCGTGCGCGCGCTCACGCACACATTCATCTTATCTCACTGGCAATCGCCGTCTTAATCCCGAACGGCAAGGGGGGGGGGGGAAGTTCCGCGTCCCGCCGCGTCCGTCCAAACAAATTCTAAGAAATTCCATTCGGATTTTCCATCGCATCAATTCATATTATCTCATCTCACTTCATCGAGACGCCTTTGGACTTTCTCCAAATGCTCATGCATCATGCTCGAGAGGGGGAGTGGGGGGGTTCTTTATTGTCTTTCCATCCGGTGTTGGACTCAGGACTCAGGGTTCGAAGGGGAGGAAGCACAAGCTCAAGTTTTCACGATTCACGGGTTTCCATTCCGATGTGTTTGGTTGTCAGAAGCTTTGTTTGTATTGTGTGCGGATTTGGGTTGAGGACGGAAGTAGAGGGTTGTAAGGACTCAGTCGGGGACGGGAAGGAAGGTAGCAAGGCAGTTGAGGAAGAGGAAGACGGGAAGGGAAGACGGGAACGACATGTTCAGGTTCAGAACAATCACAAGAGACGAGCTCGAGAGCCCAATAAAAAAGTTAAGGATAAGGGTATAGCGAGCGGGGGTGTCGTGGTGGGCATAGTTCGTGAAGTGAAGTGGGTAAAGTGGGTAAGGGTAAGTAAGGAAATGTTTTTGCGCGAGCGTGAACGGACGTGGGAAGGGATGGGGGCGTGATGGCCAGCACCGGTGTCGTAAGAGGAAGGGAAGAGAACAGACTATGATACAGTGATAAACAAGAAAGCGAGAGAGGAGAGAGGGGAGGAGAGGATCCAGAACAAAACGGCGAGACGAGTAGAGGAGAGGAGAGACGAGTAGAGAACAGAGATAGAGGAGATAGAGGAAAGGAAAAAGACAAGTCCATAAAGCTTAAACCAAGAAATGGGTGCGTAATCCAAAAAGCGAGTCCTATCCCACGACGTAAGCTGACCGTCCCGCAGTTCGCTTTTTGCCACCTCACTCCCCACCCAAAGAACGAAGACCTCGAACGAAGAGCACTACGCAGACTCAGAAATGGCCCGCCATCATCTGGTCAAACGCGATGATACCCTGTTCCGACGCCGAGAAGTCCGCGGTCTCCTGGCTCCCGCTCTGACTCTGACTCTGACTTTGCGCGTTGGCGTCGGCGTTGGAGTTGGCGTTGGGGTTACCCATGACTGACATCGGGTCAACACCTACACCCGAGACATCAAGCCCAGCAGCCGGAATAGCGCCGATATCGAAGTCTCCAGTACCGAGGAGCAGGTCTGGGTGTGCCCATGCGGCTCCATCAGTCGACATCGACATAGGCATTGACATCGGCATTGGCATGCAGGAGGTGGACATGGACATGGACATGGTGGATGAGGAAGGCGAAGGGCCCCAGTTGAACGCTGCGAACTCGTGTTGGAGCTGCATTTCCATTTGGAGGTCTAGGTCTAGATCTAGGTCGAGTGAGGGGTCGAGCGCGGGGTTCAGAGGGGACATCATCGACGACGACGAGAAGGGGAGCGGTTGCGAGTGCGAGAAGTCGTGTTGGGGGAGGAGCGAGGAGGGGGTGAGAGGCGAGGAGGGGCCGGAGGAGATGGATGAGGATGGGGAGGGGGAGAGGGTGGATGGGGAGGAGAGGGAGAGTGGGTGGAGGGTGTCGCGTGGTAGACCGGCCATGTTGAACATGCCTTGTAGGAACTCGGAGGACTGCGTGGGTGGTCAGATGCAACGCCAAGAAGGAAGAGACAAGAAACATACCTGAAGACTCGCATCGAACGACGACGCGTGCGGGTGTGCGTACGCCTCGCCCGGGCCCGGGTGGAAATCAAACGACATACCAACACCGTCGTCTACATCCAAGTGATCGGGGTGCGACGCGCGTCTGCTGATCAAAGGAAGGAGCAAGGGGGACGTAGGACACGACGGGGCCATCTGGTACACGTTCGGGACCTGGATAGACTGGTACGGCGGGGGCGTAGGTGCTGAAGCTGAGCGGCCGTGGTGGCGCGGCGCAGGCACGACGAACGATAGACTGCTGTCGGCGCTGTACTCCGCGTCGTCGTCGCTTCCACTCCGCCTAGACTTGATATTAGCGTTCTTGCGCGCCTTGGGTCGCCCGTCCTTATCCCGCGCGCGTTGGGGCCGATACACATAGTTCGGGTACAACGCCTCGTGCTCCTTCTTCTTCTCCTTCGCGAGGTTCTCCCAGTACTGTCTGTCCTGTGTGCTGAGGCTCTTCCACTGCTGGCTGATAGTCTTTGAGAGGTCCGCCTGGCGCTGTTTCTTCGTTGTTGTTGTGCCGTCGTCGTTGTCGGATGCGGCGGCTTGGCGGTCCTCGCAGCACTTGCGGCGGAAGAGGATGAACGCGTTCTCGGGGCGCTTGATGTAGTCCTCGTCGCCCTTTCGTGGTCGTCGTTCGCCGATGTCGCTGCTGCATGATTTGCGGCGGCGGTGGGAGGACGGTGAGGGCGATGGCGAGGCGGTGCGTGTGAGGAAGGGTGGAGGCGTGGATGTGAGAGCGAGCGAACGGAGGTCGGGTTCAAAGGGCGAGTGGGAGGGAGAGGAGTATGGGCTGTCTGTGAGGTTGTGTGTGATGGGAAAGGTGAACGCGCGTGGAGTTGGTGAGATGATGGCGAGCGCGGGTGGCTGGAGGGTGTCCGTCGACACTTCAAGCGTCGCTAGAGGGAGTCAGTGAAAGAAGGACAGCGAGAGAATGACGACATACATCGGGACTGGGACTGGGTATCACGGGTGCGGAGGGCAGGCATGGATGGAATTGTAAGGTGTCGCTGGAGTATCGACTGCCAATATCAGTGTCTGGCGATCGACGAGAACAATTGCGCGGTGGGGAGGGGCACAAAAACAACAAAAAAACACAATACGCCGACAAGTTTTATAGCTGCGCCGCATGACGGCCTTCGCGCCCTCATCTTCGATGCTTTCATTGTCCCAACCCAATCTGGACACGAGAAAGGGCCCACCCCCGATCTGGAAAAGTTGGACGTGTTTGCATAGCAATGCAGATGTCACTATTGTTTCCTTCGCGCGCCAGTCCCTTGGTTCCGGCTACTGGTCCGGGTTCCTAACAATAAGTTATCATATCTTGGTCTGACTCACCGTGGGTCGTGCGTCGACTTGCGATGCTATGAACCCTCCACCTCCCGCACTTTACACAAATCACAGACACAGACAGACACAGACACAGACAAGACGCTAGTATGCCAGGCCAGGGCAAGGCAGGGCAGGGCAGGGCCACTCCTCAGCCAGCCTTCTTTTTCGAAAAAAAGACCCAGACCAGACTAAAATCACATCAATCTGATGAACGAGCCGTGTGTTCCCCAACTTTTCCAAGATCACGCGTCGCGATTCAAACAAAACAGGCAGTGCCTTCAAATTGCCTGATTTGGAAACCTTGACCCGTCCGTGCAGTCACATCATCTAACCCATCAAAGCCATCATCAGAAACCCACAGTGACACAGCAAACCCAATCGCGATCCCACGTCCCGCCCCCCCCCGACGTATCCGACGAGACTAGACCTGTGCTCATTGACTGGCAGGCTGCGATCTGCTTCTGCTCTTCACAAAGGGCACATGTGCCCGTCCCTTCTAGCGTATCACTGCGCACTATGTCGGCTTTCATATGTTTCTGCAAATTCCTATTCCTATGCTGTTCTCTGCGACGAGTTCGGAAGTGCAATCTAAATCCAAGTTCGCTCGGTTATTTCATAAACTATCTCATAATAACAAGATCTTACAGTAAGTTGTCATTCTTGTCATGCGTCGCTGCCGCGCCTCCTTTTAGACCCTCCCCCGTTCCCGTTCCCCGTTCAGTGTACAATGTGCACAAATACATAGTCGTACCCACGCGCGCATAATGTACGTACCCACGCATACGCATAGTTCTCCCAATTAAGGCAAACAGGCAAAAACGCGTCTGTCTTTACCGGGGTAACGCCTCAACGTTCTAGTTCTAGTTCTAGTTCTTCGAATACACGTGTGAAACTCTAACGAAAAATGGAACTTTGTTCAAGGGTGCGTTGCACGAGCTCGAGCTATGACCGCATCTCTACTACCCGTCGAGCGTGGGAGCCATTTCGCGTTCGCGCCAAGTTTTCGCGCGTCGGAAATGGAAGTATACCCCTCGTTGGACCTTGGGCGGAAGTAAACGTTTCTTAAGATAGATTAGATCGCAGCGGCACTCGTATTCTCTCGAATATACTTAGACTCATACTCAGACTCATACTCATACTCACACTCAGATCAAACCTACGCCTAAATCTAAATCTAAATCTAAGTTTACACACTGGCATTCACACATTCACACCATCAAAGAGGGACCAGAAACACAATCCCAAAAAAAAACGCGCATTGTTCACCTAAACCAGGGTTTAATGCAATGTCCTGACTCCACCCACCCTGGCAGTTCGATGTTCGATGTTCGATGTTCGACGTGCACGGACTCGGAGGACTCGGACAGTGACACACACGAGTCTTCCTTGCCTTCTTTCCTCAGAGCCTCCCGCAGTGTCCTTCTAGTCAAGTTCGCGTATGCATTATCTTAGCCTGAAACCATGACGTATCAATGCAATGCAATGCAATGTTTTGATCGATATCCACCGACGGGGGACTCGGACGATCTCAAATAACATGCATATGTACACGACGGCGCTTAGTCCCCCCCTCCGCAGTAAGAGTAAGACATGCCTTCGCGCACATACATGAAATTGTTGATGGATGCTTGATGGTTGATCTTGCACTGCTTTTGAGTGTACATAGGCGCTGAGTGACGAGTGACGCGGGCGAGTGATCAGAGAAGAGTGTCAATGGTCGGCTGCGGCGCAGATCCCGGGTTCTATCTTTGATGCATAGGTAGTATGAACTTGAACGTTCAACGCTGAACTTGAACTTGGAAACAGAGACCGAGATGTCCGTATGTGCCTTGCGTACGCAGTATGTTATGGGAACTGGATGGAAGTGAAGTGTGGATATGTATGTGGATTTAGTATGTACATATGAAACTCGGACTCGGTCACTCGGAGATGTCAAGGTTGAATTGAATATCAGTAGTAAGTACGCGGTGGCAGTGGGTTCCCTTGGATGGACCACAATGACAATGACAATCGGACAATGAGACGATGGAACGATGGGACGGAAATAGAAATGATGGCGATAGAACGTGTTTTTGAACGTGACCGTGTTTTCAGATGAGATGACTAGCGCTCGTATCGTACTTAAGTACAGTACAGCACCGTGAACTCCACGGGAACTCCACGAGCACGACTCGGGGCACGTTCCTACAACTTACAAGCAACACCCACACCCACGAGCCCCACGGAACCCGGAACCCGCAATCCGCAATCAGCGGTACACCCCAAAAGGCGAAGAACGAGCATCGGAGGCATCGGGGCATCGGGGCATCATTGCGACGAAGAAGACGAAGAAGAAGACGAAGACCGAGTCCGAATGGCACTGGATACATAGATGGATAGATGGATAGGATGACGTGATTGAGGATCTCTTTCAAGTCGTTCTTTGTTCTTTGTCCTTTGGGAGCGCGCGTGTGCCTCTGTCAAGGTCAAGTCAAGGGAGACAGTTAATGTAATGTAATGATGAGGGTAGGTGGGAGGTGGGAGTAAGTAGAAGGGAGGACGAGTCAGAGGGATGACGGGCGGTGGGTAAGTATGGGAGGTACGGATGTACTCACGCTCGTGGCTCGTGGTGGGGAAGAAGGGAAGAGGGAACGGTACGTACGTTTGGGGGTGGGGGTGGTGGTGGTACCTGAACATGATGCATGATGCATGATGCGTGAGTACTGAGTGTTGGCCCGGGTGCGATGATGGAAGTTTCGAAAATTCGGAACGGGATGGAATGCCAGTGAGGTGCCGTTCTATCTTCTATCTTCTATCTTCTATCATATGCCGTATGCCGTAGGATGTCGTGTAAGATTTCTCGTTGTCAGTGTAGGCTCGGAAGTGTGGAAAGAAGGAAGTGTGGAAGTGTGGAAGTGTGTAAAGGAAGGGGGAAGAAGGGAGAGGGAGGGGCCATTGTCCTCTGACTAGATGAGCGAACAATGAACGATGTATGTAGGAACGTAGAGATGATGGGGTGATGCGATGATGCGATGATGAGTGATGGGTGATTACTTCTAGGACATCGCGTGGGTTGAATTCGAGCATGACTTAGTTGACAATGAGTTTAGAAAGAAGGTCGATTGTGTGTCTATTCCGGAGACGAGTCAGTAGAATCATGATCACAAGTGGTCACAGTGGCGCGACGCGTCGCAAAAATGTCTAGCTTCATCTTCTAGATTCATTCAGGTGTCAGTGTCAATGAAGAACACGTACCCATGTGAGCCTTTTGTGTTCGTAAATAAAATTCTATCGAACGTGAGTTTATAGAATTTAGAAAGAAGATCCATCGTGGTTCTGTTTTTGGTTTCGGAGACGAGACGAGTCAGGTAGAAAGAATCACGTACAAATATACATGCTGCCAAGTACAAGTAAAGAAAAAGGGTGAGAAAACGGACATCGGGTATGGTGACGCGTCGCGGTCGAGATGCTCCATATGATTTGTTTACTTCTAGATTGTCGCGTGGGCTAAAATTTGAGTAAGTAGATGCGTTGACAATGAACATGAGTAAGACGAGCGTGAGGTTATAGAAAGAACGTACATTGTGTGTCTGTTTCTGGTTCGGAGACGAGTCAATAGAATTACTGCCAAGGTAGAAGACACGGTGGCGCGATGCGTCGCAAAAAAAGTCTAGGTCTCTCTCTCGTTATCTTCTAGATTCAAATGTCAGTCAAGAACCCATACCCATATGAGCCTCCTTTTGTGCTCATAAATAAATGCACAGATGAAACAGGAGTTGAGTTTATTTTTTTCGACAGACCGAGCTTGATGATGAGTGAGCATTAGAGACAATGGGGAATGAGCATGATGCGGCTGAAGAAGCGCCCTCATTTGGGGAACAAAGACGAAGCCTGCATCGGATGCAACAGAATGTGTACAGGAAAAAAATTTTCATGCGAAGGTACGTGGCTGAGCATGGGAGTCGGGAGTTAATAAATCTGCGTCGTAGAGTCGTTTCGAGTCAGAGGCGTTAGCGACGTGTGAGTGTAACTACGAGAAGGCGTGATGGATGGGATGGATGGATGCTACATTTAACTTGTACGTGCCTTACAACACTTTTCCACAGTATTGCCGCGGTATTGCCTATGCCATACGGTGCCGGGAAGACGTGCATCATGGATGCGACAAGTTCAGAGTGATCGTGATCGTGATGATGCGATGATGACTCGGACTCGGGACACGGTTCGTCACACCGTGACGAGACGCGAATTTAGCACTGTGGAGTCGAGCGCGTGACGTGTTTTACTCATGCCACCACGTTCGTCAGTAAGACTTCTACACAGAATGGCTCAGAAAGCTTCTACCATGACCTTGCCTTTGAAGAGAAGCCGTTCTCCATCTCCATCTCCAGCAGTTCCGAGTCAGTTCGAGGTCTCGCCTCACAAAACCAAGAAACTCAAACTCCATAGCTCATATGTCGTCAACTCTCCTTTTCCTGATTTTGCGCGTCCCACAGCCAACGAGGCTTATGAAGTGCATGATATTCTAATGAAAGCTCATCCTCATATACGTGCAGTCCGCAGTCCCCCGGCGTTATCTAGCAATTCTGCGCGTACTTGTGGTAGTGTGCCAAATGTCGTAGAGGCTCTCATCGGCGTCATACTATCCCAAAACACATCCGGTAGGAATTCGTCCGCCGCAAAAGCTAGTTTAGATGCTGCATTTGGCCGCAACAATTTCGCAGCGATTGCCTCAGCGCCTAGAGCAGAGGTCGTCGAGACGATCAAACACGGTGGGCTGGCGAACAAGAAAGCAGCTACCATTCAGAATCTCCTGGCTTCTATCAAGGAGAAACACGGCGACTACTCTTTGCAGCACCTCACATCGACAGATCCAGATAAACGTCTCTCAGACGATGCGGTCATGGAGGAACTCATCTCCTATGACGGTGTAGGACCCAAAACCGCTTCATGTGTCCTCCTATTCTGTCTCGAGCGTGACTCGTTTGCGGTGGATACGCACGTGTATAGATTGAGCAGGCTTCTGGGGTGGGTGCCGCAGACCGCTGATCGTGTGCTCGCGCAAGCGCATCTGGATCTTAGGATCCCGGCAGAGCTGAAGTATGGGCTGCATGTGCTGATGATACACCATGGGAGAACGTGTGCTGGGTGTAAGAAGGCTGGATCTGGCGCGAGCTGTGTGCTCAAGACTTATTTGAGAGAGCGGAAGGGCGAGTCGACGACGTCTGGGGGCGGGGCCGGCGGCGGGCCGACAGGTACAGATGTCCCGATTGGGTATGATGGCGGGAATGATGGATCGAGATTGTTTGCTTAGAACCCTCATCAATAAACATATCTTGTACCTCTCGATCTTCAGCTTCACGATCAAGATCGCTGACTGTGATGCGAGAACCGGTTATCGTCCAGGGAACGCAAACGCGCCTACAGTGGCAAGGACCCTCTTCTGGCTTTACTGCTCTAGAAAATCACCTACATAGTATCACCATCCTCTGCCGAACGTTGTTGGTTGTGCCTCGGTCCTCGGAGGCAGAACGTGTGCTTCCCGGTCGCTGTTACACGTGTTTCGATGATAGAAAAGCTTAGCATGTGGTCGCGTGTGGTCGCTTTGCCTTCCTTTGTGCCAGACAAGATCGACACTAACGCTTCCAGGACGTACTATTACATGGCCTGAGAAAATAATATCGTCATATCTCGCTTGGCCGCCGACCGGCCGTTAGACTATCTCAATGTCGTGACACGTGTAACGTTCATCAACAACCTCATTTTGGCTCGTCCGACTCCTTATTGTTAGCGGATGCTTCTGATGTTCTTCGATATCGGTGTACCTTCCCTTACCTTCCCCTTCTATTTCTCCCGTGCGCGCCCACAAGAACTCCACTCGCCAACACCATGGAACGTGTCTCCCCACAGTGAGAGACCTTGTGATGCGCCACTTCGGACGGTCATGAATCCCGTACTGTGCCTCGGCTTTCCAACGTTGAGCGGTTCAAACACCCACACGGCAACTTCGCGAAGGCGGCCTCAACAGATATGTACTTAGCGAGTGCCAATCGGGTAAATCAAGGTCTTCTTGCATTGGAGGATCCAGCCCTGGGTCCACTGCCCCGACGAACAAGATCGGCGAGCGCTTGGGCCCAGTCGCACTGTTCCCTGAACGCTAATTAGTAAGTTAATCAATGTCTGCCGATGGGCTCACGAAAGAGTACGATGCTCCCTTATCAGCCGTGCATCCGCAATCCCCGGAAGTAGCCCCGAACGAGTGATAAGTGTGATCTTGTTCATCTTCCACTCTTATGCAAGGACTCTCCGAGATATCAGACGTTCCATACTTTCTCGGGAGAAAACGGGGTAGCTTTTCACTGTATTCCGCTAGAGGTTGGTGGCGTCACTTAGAAATCACGCGTTTTTTGATCAGAGCTGTGGACGTCGTCACGTCCGGTACATACTTTCTTTTCCGAGGCACATAACGCCCACAGATACGTCAGATATTGTGGACCACGAGAGACCACGAGGCTCACAGCTTGCAAGCGCTAATCACTCAATGATCACGCTCACAAATATTATGGTTTCTTCCCCTCGCACTGATTCCTTTCCTGTCCGCTGAGATCCAAAAAGATGTCATGAGTCCCCTCTGTGGAGACAGTCCCGAGCGCTGGACGTCTGTAGGTGGCCTGTGAGTATGATAACAATCATTAGAGAATTCGCGAATATCTCCTCGTGACGGCGACGTTTAACAAACAAATACTATCGTCAGATCGTTTCGTTCCCGGACTTCTCAACAGGTCCAAGCAATGCCAACTATTTGATACATACTTACGACGAGCTAGGGCGCTAGCCCAAAGCAAGCATGTCTTGCACTATATCTCTGATGTTCTCTGTAGAATATGATCGCTGCGCCTAGCTTTCGAAAAAAAAAACTACCCTTTGAAACTGTCACAATGATGCCGTCTCCTGTTTCACGCTGTACATAGTTCAAGCACAGAGATTTCTTGGAAGACGTGAAGATTCTCCTGGTGCAGTCTCGTAGCCGTAATCCTGTGCTGGCAGCAATGTGACGCTGTAATTCGATATCGATAATCATCGTCGGAAGATAGATGTCCTAGTGTGATGAATGAAAGTGAATCAAATTTTCTTCACCAAGGAACGTCATTGTCGATGGCGGCACGAACACTATACCGACTTGCTCTGCCATTGACAACGCGAAGACGACGTCATGAAGTTAGATCGCAAATCGCATAGCCTCAGAATGTGAAGAGATGTGAAGAGTAGTGGCGGTGCAACTTCATCGACTTCGTTCGGTTGTTGTTATTGGCATGACTTGCCAAACAACACGTCCTTTTTTCGTCCTTACAATATCCCTCGATTCCGACCATGAGCCCAAAAAAATACTTCGTACTCTCTTCTGAACGTTCATGGGCCAAATTTAGCTGATTCGACCTGTCGCCGCTGAGGTCGTTTGGTTTGAGACTCGTTTTAAGGGCCATCTCTCTCTGGGGAACTGGGGAACCCGCAGGTCCGACTCGGCGTTCATTTGTATCCAATCCTGATCAGAATTTGGCCATAGCAGGTCATTACTTTCGCAATGCTTGCGACAGCGAAACGTCAACAATTCAAACTACCAACCGGAGTCAGAACGGTCCATCGATGACAACATCTATTTTTCAAGTTACCTACCTATATTCTCCGCGCCGCATCCATTTCACGGACCATGGCCTGAATCGAGTGAAACTTGTCAGCGGCGTCCCCACGTGCTATTTCAAAGACGCATTCCAATCTATCATTCAGAACAATCCAACATCCCTGTGTTCCGCATCCTATTCATATGGCTCAACATAATCAAGATAACCCAACGTAACTGTTCCATCTTCGTACGTCTGTAATTACTCTTCCCCGCGAGAGGTGGATGCCGAGCCTGTCATTCGGATCCTACAACCTACAGAGGTTCGGCGACTACGTGAATATCCTTGACAGTTCGTAATGGAATCGTACACGATGGATAATCTCGTGAGTTTGCAACCATGAGCTACTTCCTATCTGATCGTGTCGTCAGACATGTATTGTGCGCACTTGCTTCTGAGCTCACTTCGCATTTCCCCGTCAGTCTTCAAAAGATCAGAACACAAATTCGCATCGCCGTACAGGTCGCTTTGCCGTGTGAAATTCACGTGTGGACACGGAAATAGTCGTACCGTAATTCCGTGTTTTGCAGTCAGCGGGGCTCCTCAAAGGAACTCTCAAAGTCCTGGGCAAAGGGTATGACGCAATTCCTTTTGGTTAAACTTTTCTTAGTACCATCATTGACTCTGAGCGCCCAGTCCTCGATCGAAATACATCGTAATTGGATTTCTTCTTCGTGTACGGATCTTGTGTATGTGGCAATTTCAAGCAGGAAACAATGGTCCATCCGAGACCATCGACACCAGCGCCCATCCGCGGAAGCATATTTTGAGGTTCAACAAGTGTATCGGTCAATGTTCAGCTGACTCCCGGGTGTTTACAAGTTCCGAATTAGGTATCATTTACCCGACAGATCGGCTCAGACACTACGAAGAAGGAAATCTCAATACAGTGTATTGGCCCCAACGAAGATATGTGCAAAGTTCATGTCCTCGGACCATTTCCCCGGATTCCAAGCTTCCTCTCTTTGGGGCGACGCATAACGAATATTGCGTGTAATATGTATTCAATTTTCCCGACATCCATGGCTCCAAACCTCGAATGGTAACAAGAACGAAACGATCCGGCGTGCGGGCCGGCCTATACTTTGATTTGCGCACGTGTCGTGAATCAGCATCACGATAAGATCGTGACGAACTTCTCCGTGCAAGGATGTAAGGCTGGTCTACCGCGCGGCTGACGAGGAGACGTCTACTAAGACAGCCGTAAGCTATAACACTTTGAATATGCTAGCTCAGACTAAGTGTGTGCTACTCATGTTCTCGCCATATCACCCGTACTGACCTATCAACACATTCTAGTAGTTCTACAATCATATGGTCCCGACTGCCTACTGAGCTAATCCGAGAGATTATCTTCCACTTGGCCTCTACCGACGTCGAAACAGCTCGTAACCTGCGCCTCGTTTGTCGTAACACCAATGTTTGGGTTTTGCCTTTCCTGTTCCGATCCCTCACTTTCACGCGTCCGGAAGACATAGCACGGTTCACCTCGATCCTGCTTCCAAAGCGAAAGTTTCACATACCGGCTCTCAAATCTAACCTTCATAACGCGCCTCGAGCGTTATCGTCTTATCCGATAGGGTCCCTCGCTTTCATGGTCAACATCCAATTACCTTCCATTGAGACGGCCCTCGCTAGTGTTGCCCCAGCCTTCTCGCAGCTCAAGAATCTCTATATAACTAGTAGAAACCTTGCTTCAAACGCCCACTGGCTACGCCAGCATCCTATACGTCCCACGACCATAGTCATCCTCCATTTCGGTTTTCCGCATCTTGTCAACTACCGGGATCCAATATTCCAATGCGTCACCCATCTATACACATCGACATTCGTTGGCTACCGTGAATCTTACGTCACGGATCTTCCCCAGTTAACGCATCTTGCCGTACACACCCGTCTCCAACATCCACAGCAAACCATCATATCAATCACGACCGAATTCTGCCATATTCTAGAGTCGGCTTCTCAGCTTCAGCTATTTGTTTTCACGATCGACGAAGATGATGTTTCGGCTGAACAAATCCAGGAGTGGAATGTGGCATTGGAGCTGTGCATGGAAGACAAGCGTTTTATTGTACTGCCGCATTTTCGCGACCCTCGTATGGAATGGGAAGGCCTATTACGAGGGCAACCAGATGTGTGGGAACGAGCTATGGCGTGGTTGACTGTATTGGATGGAGATGAAGACAAGGCGTTTCGATATAGGGCTGCAACGACGCAAGGTTTGCAAGCGGACAGGGCGTGGTTAGCAGGATTAAAGCCTATGGTGAATTGGGAGATCGATATGGTACAGCGAGAAGGCTATACGCCTTTTGAGGGAGACCTTACCGAGAACCGTGAGGCCGTTCGTCGTTCAATGTCCCACAGTTGATATTTTTCCAGTACACTTTGACTTGTCGGTGACTTTTCAGTCTGAAATGTCAATACACAGTGTGACATATGTAAAGATTCAATGCCCTTAGAGGATCATCGGAGATCTACTATCGACCAATCAACATGTTCATGTTCCTCTCCTATTGTGAGCGACTGATGCTACATTGCCTGAGTCGACAGATCGTTTTCAATTCCTGGTAGTGTGTCAATGCTATCACCATCTGCTGGAAGCATTTTGCATCTCCTATCATCGCCTTCCATTATGTGCCCTTCATTATGCACCCTCTTCTTTCTCTAGCAAAGTTTGTCGGGCCCGTAGGAAACTTAATCTCATTTCTTACTAGGTTCGATCTCTCACCGGAATCGTTTCCAATAGGCCACTTCGCCGTCTTCCATAATGTTGCGGCATCCTTGATCTTGATTTGACCGATTCTCCCATCTTCGGCTGTGTCTAAAACCTACTTTCCAATGCATTTTTATCATCAATGTCTCGCCCTTCCTGCTTTCAACATTGTCATCGGAGCATGGCTATCGTGATGATACTTTGTTGGTCTGTTCCAATACGGATCTTCCTTCAAGTCAACGAAGAAACAAGCCACAAATCCGAATAGCTCATCCTTGTCCATCACTCATCCACTACGAACCGTTTATAGGTTTTAAACCAGGTATTCACGAAATCTTCGATAAACGATCTCCACCCCACCCCGGGCCTGTGTCTGGTATACAGTATGATTCCGAAGAAAAACTAGCTTGCACTTACAACAAGGTTGGTCTTTGTTTCTCGAGGTTGGCCATCTGACACACCACGATCGGCCCCCCGTTTTCGTCGATTGTCTGTACACAGTCCCCCGATTCTTCGGCCATGTGGGGTGGCTGCACCATACCCGGTATATACAATTCTACCGTCGGATTCATTCGTTCGTCATCTACTGCCAGATTTCCCTTTGCCCAGTCTGAGAGATATCAGAACGCTCTTCTTCCGGTCGTGAGAACACGTGGAATGTCCTCGACAGATTCCTACCCCAGATTGGCATTCCTTCTTCCCGCCCGATTCTTCAAGTCATGTACTGCCCCCCGCCGTACACTGTCCACATCCTGCTCACACGCGCACGAGGCACGTTTCATAATGTCGTTTCCTCCCATAACTTCATTGGTGTGGAACCTCCTGGTCCTCGGCCCACATTTCCTTGACTT
>JAGGAR010016036.1:24071-41450 GCA_017657315.1 Termitomyces sp. K1Ag
TGGATTTATCGTCCACTTTGCACCCACCGGGCGTGCGAGTCTGTTTCTCGATTGTTAGTCGTTCAATGGGCATGTATGGCACAGAGATGATTTCCATTCATACATATGACCTCCCTTTCCCTGCGGCGTCCTCCACGAGGCGATTGATGTACTTAGTACGGCGTAATCTGGCGCAGTACTACGCGTAAGCGTCTAAGAATGTTAGACGTGAATATTGAATTCAACATGCGTATTTACCTCCGGCCGCTTAAGTGGGAGCGACCGCCTCGTGTCATTGCTAAGTCCGAAATGACTCAAAGCTTCCTCTATACCATAAGCCTTAGGGACGAAAAAAGTGTGATACTCACTTGGTATCTATTCACCCCCAGAATAGATAACTTTCGTTGCTTCTCTCTATGAATGCGCTTTGAACTTTGGCGTAATCTTGCCACTCATTCTCGTGCAGGGATGATTCACTGGATAGTACTTGTTCAACATGGATGATCCTGAGTGCTCTTCTACAGGTGAGCTGTACATGTTTTGTACAACTGTTTCCGCGGAAAAATGTGAACACGAATCCTCTTTGAATCTCCAGAGTAAAGGATCGTATATGAGTATTGTATCGTGCAATCTTATCTCCTCTACCATGCTTATTTGCAAATTTGTTAGACGTCATCATTTGATCCGAGATGTTGAATCGCTCTTTGAAAACTTCCAAACTTCCAAGGCATGAGGCATAGCAGCTTCGAGAAGCGCAACCCGAGCCCTGTACTCGTGAAAGTCTCTCAGCTCGTTACTACTGCACGTTTCCATCAAATTCGCGATTCACTGACTTTTGTGCTGTGGCATCATGTGCACCTGCCACCTCGTGTTTCCCTCGTGGTTTCACGATGATAAGGTATCTTGGCCATCTTCATGACCTGACGAATCTCCTCTATGCCTGAAGGACAGCACGCACACTACAACCAATACTCAGGATACTATCGATCTGTTGAACATTTGTCAGCGCCTTGGTTTGCGAGCCCGGAGGTGGACAAACCTAGGAAGTTGGCGACTTTCGACTTTCACAAAACTCCCTTGCAGAGCACACCACAGCCTACAGAGATCGTCTTGGTCGATGAGCCAGTTCTATCACCAACTAAAAATCAACCCAAACATAGGAGGCGCGCAGTTGCTGATATATTACGCAGATTGGCTGACAAGATCAGTGGTAATGATGTCCTACCATGATAGGCCTGGGAGTACGTCTGAACATCGATTTTCAACATAGGTGAGATTGCTATAGTCAATCGTACAAACGCACAATCAGTCGTCAATGAGACGGCCGCTGGACCGGATGAACCGGATTTCAAAGTTCCTTTACGGGATTGGAAAGCCTGGGGCTACTATGCTTGTCCTAGACTCCATCGAGATGGAGGATACGTAAAAAATCATCGTAAGCTGTATCATTTCAGCAGAGTCTGAGGCCTAAACAAAATTTCTAGCCCCTTTATCGCATATTTCGCCCAATGTGAACGTCGAAGAGGTTTATCGAAATCTCAAGGACGATTCAGGGAAATTTCATCCAGAACGATGGATGCCAGGTTTGCAGCACCCAGCACTGCCTCCGCGGCCAGAGCGATGGAGAGAGCATCCAAAGGGTGCTCCACTGCCTTTTCCCTGGCAATGCCAGCTTAACCCTTTATTGCAGCATTTGACGTTCGACAAACCCCCCTTGGACTGGGACATTCATCACTATCCTTCCAGTCGTTGCTACCTTGGAAGAACTGGGAATTCTATCATCCCCATCTCAGCTCCTGATAAAGCTCAACCGGCCACATACCCCTTCGTCACTCATATGTACATCAACTCTCTGGCTGACGATCCCTACCCGGAGCATTTTTGGCCTTTCTACGTGGTCAACGAGCATGGAGTGACTGTTGGTGACGTCCTCGAGACGATATGGAAAAACTTCCAGCAACATATAGGCCGTTCTGAGTTTGACTCATGGGCAAACCTGCTCAGTCGACAGCAGACAGCTAGTTTCTCAGTTAAGATGCGCGGTCTTCGCGCTGAAGCACGTCGCATTGATATCCTTGGTACTCAGTGCCTGTTTAAAGGCTTAGAGCCTCATCCTAATCGCGAAGGATGGTCTATGTTTCTTGGTCTAGGATAGTGCTTCCAGCAAACCAATCGAAAATACCTTTCACATTGTTTGTATAAGCAGTACGCTTGTATCTGTTGTAAGTACTTGATGGACCGTGGCCGATAGTCAGCAACAGAAAAGCTATCAACGCTATAAACTCAATACGATGATTGACTCTAGACTCCGGTAATCGAGTCCAACAATGCATAAGACATGTTTCAAGAATCGCGAATGCATAAAGTATCTGGAATAAGTAGACTAACTTACTGAGACCGCAAGCGAAGGTCCTCATATGCATGATGTCCATACATTGAAAGTAAAACGTCGCGGTTCTGCAAACCTATCCCCCAGGGCAGGGATTGCCTTGAAGATTCCCAGTGACCGACCATAAAAGCCGTAGCAATTTCAGGGCTGATAATGTGAGAGATTCCGCATTGGGCTAGAGAATGGTGCGGTTTGGATATAAGTATAAGAGAACCACAGGCACCGCGTGAGTCGTGACGAAATGCTTGCGCGAATTCTGGGCTAAATCACGACATTTCCACCAAGGGCTTACACTGGGCATGAACAAATTTAAAATGAGGCCATGTGAAACTCTCGAGTTCAACGGTCATGCCGCAGGAGTGATTCATTGTGACCGAGAAAAAGTAGATCTAAGTAGATACAGTACTATTTTTACCAATCGTTGTCCCATTGTCGGGCCGATTTCAGACTCCGACACGGTCCGTATATCGGGCCGTCTTGTCCTATTAAAGCCATCTTCAACTTGAAGTTCCCCCATTCCGACACTATGACCACCGTACCCATCGTCAAACTCAACAACAGCAGCAGGGTTCCAGCTCTCGGGCTAGGTTTGGATGCTTTCTTTATCAGTTCAAGTTTGACAAGCCGATTGATCGCTTGACTTCCAGGGACCTGGCAATCGAAACCTGAAGAAGTAAGGGCTGCAGTATCGTATGCATTGAAAGACGCAGGATACAGGCATATCGATTGCGCCTGGTAATATCCTTCTCTTCAGATTCTTTAAGTCACTTTTCGTTATGTTTATAGGGGTTACGGGAATGAGCAGTACGTTGGTGAAGGTATTCGTGACTCTGGTGTGCCTAGGTCGGAGATCTTCGTGAGTTTGGGCAAAGCACTGGCTTATTTGGACTCATATGACGATCACTGAGTTGTAGATCACCAGCAAACTCTGGGGTACGTGGCACTCGCGTGTTGAAGAGTGCCTAGACCAAACGCTCGCGAATCTTGGCACCGATTATCTTGACCGTGGGTCGAAATGAAGATGATTCAAAACTACTGATGCGAAGGTGTTATTAGTGTATCTCGTGCATTGGCCCATTCCGCTCAATCCGAATGGCAATCACCCCATATTCCCCACTCTTCCTGACGGAACACGAGATATCGACCACTCATGGAAGTTGTCAGACACGTGGAAGCAGATGGAGGCACTATTGAGGAAGGGTATGTGGATTAATACCGCCTTGTGTGGATGATCTTATCGTTGATTTATCCTCAATAGGAAAGGTCAAGGCGATTGGAGTATCTAACTTTTCGAAGGCGAAGCTCGAGGAGATTCTTCCTACTGCTGAGATAGTACCCGCTGTCAATCAAGTAAGATATTCCTCTATTTACGGTCAGAGTTTTCGAACATGATTTCAGCTCGAGCTCCATGTTTACAACCCACAACACGAACTCATCAACTATCTCAAATCAAAGAACATTGTTCCGGAAGCTTACTCTCCTCTTGGATCGACTAACTCCCCGCTCTTAAATGACGAAACAGTGTTGAAGATTGCGCAGAAATATTCGTTGAGTGCCCCGGACGTGTTGATTGGTTACCTTGGTATTTTTCACACTACCGTCGTCTCGCTTACAGCTAAATGGTCCTACTTCATAGTCTCGAAAGGATTCATCGTGATACCGAAGTCCGTCACGCCGTCTCGTATCGCGTCCAACCTGAATGGATCCTTGACTGCGGCGAACAAACTCGAAGCTGCTGACATTGCCGAACTGGATGGCCTTGCTGCTGCCGGGAAGCAGAAGAGGTTTGTAATTGTCTATATGTTTGAGTGAGCTCATTGAAATCGATTTTCGTTCAAACTTAGATTCATTACCCCGCCGTGGCGTGAGTACATCATATCTCGAAACGAAGAGATCATTGACATCATTATGCAGCTCTTGACCTTGGTTTCGACAATTGGCCTCCTTATAAGAAGTAGATGTTAATGCCCAATCTTTGTAGGGGGTACAAATATAATTCAGATCACTCAAACATCATACATTGGCTTCGAACTGCTCAGTAATCGGTTTGATGGGTAAGTCAAGTAAGTAATTGATATTTAACAGAAATTCAGGTTCTCGACTTGGAATGTGATCGACAAGACTTCGAATCGGAACGATTGTGGTTATAGCAGTTATGAAGGAAGCTGTCAATTCTTCTTTAAAGTGACGCGTCCTTTCTGGCATTTTTCATGGAAGCCGGCCACTCTGTCTTCGGCTGTTATTTAGCTGTTCCTCGGCGCTCGCTTCTTCTTTTGGAGACATAAATCCGAAATTTGTGGAATTTTTCTATTCTCGTCGATTGTGGGCATCCTGATCGATGGAATCGATGGGGCCTGTCATGGCCTCACTGTGTAGAATATGAATCGATGGAGGAGGAGATCCATAAATTTTTGACAACCCACTCGCAAGAGAAAGGTATTTACAATCCTCCGACGTTTCAGAGTTAGCATAGCAATTGATTGACGAACCAATATTAGATTCGGCATGATCACAACATTACTAAACCTATGCTTGATTCCCTCGGCATGAAATGGCTAACGCGTGAAAAAGCTTGAAGGCTGTATCCATGCATGTCGCACGTGGAAAGGATAAAGGCACACTCGGATCCTGGGAAAGCACTGCCCTACTCCATTCACCGATGTTGTCGCCAGTCGTCACTTGCAGGTTCACCTGAAACTTGGAAGGGCCGATGTGGTGATTTTCCTCAAGCTTCGCCTCGCGCTTGAAGCCTACCGGATACAGTAATACGAGAACGATGCTGATAAGGCCGATCTTGATAGGAACATCTCGCGGCCAAGAAACCTTTATAAGACGCAAATTTCAGTTATGGGTTGTCCTTAAACCCCATTGAAACCACACTCAACCGCCTCATCTGTTTGCGATGCCGACTGCAGTTAGTGGCCGTGACTTTGATACAACTTCGGACGCGATCGACGAAGGTACTTTGACATTCTTGATTTAGAAGCATCACGCTGACTGCTCGCACCAGTCAACGTCTTGAAGGGCCGACTCTGGGATGACGATTCCCAATTTGACACTGACAAGGACAAAGAAAGGTTCAGAAATTACGACTCGGCTTGCGACCGCGTGAAAAACTTCTACAAGGAACAACATGGTACTCTTCTATTGATTCGTATACCTTCATATTTGTTCCTTATGTCCTTTTCGCAGAGAAGCAAACCGTGGAATTCAATATTCAGGCTCGTGTAAATTTCAAGAAGAGAACGCGCGCCCGAATGGGTATTTGGGAAGCCATGGAAATGCTCAACACATTGGTCGACGACTCGGATCCAGACGTCAGTCACGCTCATTCGCGCGTATTCTAGTCTAACATTTTCCTATCCAGACTTCATTATCACAGATCGAACATTTGCTTCAGACGGCTGAGGCCATTCGAAGGGATGGAAAGCCTGAGTGGATGCAGGTACGTGTATTGGCTAATTTCAGTTTTTGTGTTTGATGTAACGTGTCGTTCTTTCACAGGTTGCCGGACTAGTGCATGATCTCGGCAAGCTATTGCTCCTTTTCGGATCTGAAGGACAATGGGACGTTGTCGGGGTGAGTAATCGTGGATCATCTTGTAATGTTATGTACTCACTGAAAATTCCAGGATACGTTCGGTAAAGCAGCTCATGTCTTTCGTCTGTTTGGAACCACTGACGTGTCTTCCCCAGTCGTTGGATGCCAGTTCTCGGACAAGATAATCTATCCAGATACCTTCGCCGCAAATCCCGACTATGACGACGAAGTATATTCCACGAAGTACGGTATCTATGAACCGCACTGCGGACTCGATAATGTCATGTTGTCCTGGGGACACGATGAAGTAAGTACCAGGTCTAATAATAGTCCTTCGGTGTTGTCTCACACCTCTCCAGTATCTTTATAATGTCTTAAAAGATCAAAGCACGCTGCCCGAGGAGGCACTTGCTATGATCCGTTATCACAGCTTCTATCCATGGCATCGGGAAGGCGCGTACTCACATCTCACCAACGAGAAGGATGAAAGAATACTTGCTGCTGTGCGGGCTTTCAACCCCTACGACTTGTATAGTAAATCGGATGCCCCCCGTGATACTGCCAAACTCCGTCCCTACTACGAAGGCTTGATAGCGAAGTTCTTCCCTCCGTTAATTGACTGGTGATGTCTCTGTTCCTTATTTTATCATCATTCTCCTTTCTACTACTTCATCTTACTGGCAAACCTAATTCTTTGTACTTTTACCATAGTAACTACATAGTATATCATGATTACTATTGCTTAAAGATTAGATGTCGATCGACGAGATAAGATCATGATCAATGGACTGCCGCATCATCAAATTCTCCTGATTTCGAACCTTCATGTCTGTGCCCGAAAGTACGCTTCCGTATCCTCCCATACACAAAGACAAGAAATTTGTTGCACTCTCCGATTGGTTGGTCTACGCGATTCTGGTTCCCGTTGAGGTCCAAGTTTGCTGATATCTTCGAATCAACAGGGATGGCACCATCACTACTCGGGACTCGAACGATTGTCAGGAGGGTCATCACATCGCATGAATGGTCGCTGATTTATCGCAATCAGATATGACGGATAACCTTGGATATGGGTATGAAAAACGGAGACAAGGAAATTTTGACGTCTTGGCCGGTCGCATGACGTTCAGGTAAGTAACAGAGAGACTACACAGATGCATCATTCTCATGGTACAATAAATTAAGGGACTCATTCCGAGAAATGTTAGAGAGCGTTGCGGCTGCAGGGCATACATTTGAAGAATGTAAGGAGGCTCTTCGTCAAAGTACGTCGCTTCAACCAGGTTTGACTTCCGTGAACTCCTTACAACCCTTCAGACATCAAACTTGATCCGGGATTCAAGGATTTCTATGCCTGGTGTAAAGAAAATGATGTTCCAGTGATCATTGTGTCCAGGTGAGCCGCTTCTAACTTGATGGTTTTATTTTATCGCTGAAGTCATTACGCCCCGCAGTGGAATGGCACCGTTGATCCGTGCAGTTCTTTCGAACCTCGTCGGTGAAGAATCTGCGAATGAAATTGAAATCATTTCAAACGATGTGACCATCCACCCTGATGGCAAATGGGAGATCAATTACCGCCATCCATCCAGGTAAGTTAGGATTACTCTTGACCCTCTGAGTGCTGTTCCTGACCAGCGAACGGTGTACAGCGGTTTCGGACATGACAAATCGCAGGCGATTCTGCCGTACCGTGATCTTCCCAACCCACCCACTCTCTTTTTCTTCGGAGATGGTGTATCAGGTTGTTCCTCATTATTCTGTCGAAATGGGACTCCTCGTCTGATCTAGGGTTTTCCAGACATTTCCGCTGCCAGACACGCCGATCTACTTTTTGTGAAAGTTAAAGGCGACGGGGAGAATGACTTGTCCTCGTATTGTACTCGGGAGGGCATCAAACACGTGCTGTTTGAAGACTTTTCGCGTGCACTTCCGGTCGTCCAGTCTATCGTGACGGGGAAGCATACAGTTGCGGAAGTCCTCGGTGGGTGAGGTGTAACAACACAAGTAGACTAGACAATCTTAGACACGACCTTTAGAATTAAGCAATACCTGGTTACCTACCGCCAATTCTCTGAACTCAATTGGATGCCACCTACATATTACAGTAACACACGAAGCAAAACTTCTGGCTTGTCACATATTGTTTTCGTGTCATCGATTTGCGTACAGCCTCAGTAGACATGAATGCCTTTTCCGTTATGTAGACAACGCTGATACAAGGACGACGGAATCTTTGCCTCTTATCTCTGCTGAAAATAGACTCCTGACTTGCTCCTGACTGGCCTGACCGATTAATTGGCATCGACAAAAAGCGGAGAAGGCCGTGGGAGCGGGGAGGGTCACATGGGTCACATGCGCACGTGGCGTGACGATCGCGTGAGGTCGGCGGATATGAGCTCGTGGAAACGCTGACCTTTGACATCAGTCTCAATTCCCGTATGTAATTCCCCAATAATTCCCGTCCGAGTGGCGCAGGGTTATGGGTTAGAAGGAAGGTGAGTATGCCTGCCATCAGAACAGAAGGCAGGACAGAAGGCAGAACGAAGACTATGGATCCATGCGGTCGATGTAGTGGGATTCCGAAGAATTCCCGAGTTCCCGAGGGGTGGAAGGGTCTAGGCCTGTGATCTAGGTAGGCTTTATTTAGTAGTAAGAAACTACACAAAGGAGTCGACAGACTGCTCAAGTACGCTGTCTTTATCGACACGAGTTAGCATGCCTCCATTGTCGTCGTATCAAGAGAAGCACTGATACTGACAGCCCGAATTCGTAGGAATAATCCATTCCAATCGTATCGAACGAGTTGAATCTGAGATTTTTTCGAAGCAGAGACTATCGAGGGGCAGTATTAGGACTGAGACAGTCTGAGACAATAACGTTTTACATCTGAAACTGATTGACCTCTGGAGATATATAGGCAATTTCACGCCTACATCAGACGGCCTCGTGGATAAACACGTTGCATGTCTGCCGCAACCTTCATAGGCTTCCTTTCAGCTGGCTTGCATCACGGATTCTTTTGCCTATGTATCCGAAAACAGCGTCACCCTAGCGGTACATAGGTTAGTCGACGTTGAAGAAGGCGAATCGTGCATTTTGCGAGACTTTGACAGCGGGACATTTGAGGTTAGCTAGCACCCAGTCCACCTCGTAGTGCCATCGTCATCTAGAACGCCGTCACCAAGAACAAAGAAAGAGGACTACGCCTTTGTCCCCGTGGTAGGACAAAGGGGAAAAGCGCAGAAACCAGCGGAAATTACGTGATTTCGTCAGGGGTGTATGTCAAAATGGAAGTGGGGGCAACATACAAAGGCAGAAAATGGCGGGATTTCCTCGTCTTCAATATAATATGAGGTCTTTCCTAAACTGGGGATGAATGGAAGGCTGAACGAGTCATGGATGCTGTGGCCTCCCATGGTTCGCTTCATGGCGATAGCCCAGTGTGGGTCCAACTAAAATTTTGCCAAGTCATGATGATGGTGATCCAGAATTTACCGTCTATATGAGGCCGCGAGTACTTGATACTTGACGCAACGACCTGCACATTTACCCAATGAACTGGGGTTATGGCAAGAAGCGCCCTACGAAAGTTGTGAGGGATTTGTAGCGAGTTCGTCGTTGGAACACAGACTTACGGGACTAAACGCGAGCGAGTAGCGTTTTGTGTGTTAGTATAATAGTACTGTTGGTCCAACGCGTGAGCTCAATGGGTTTGACGTGTCAGACTCCTCTTGGAAGTAATTCTCAGCCATGTGTCATATATGCGAGAATATGGACAAGGAGGGTGTTCTGCCCTATGGTATTATACAAAGAGTACAGAGAAATTACGCTGCTGTGAATGGTGAGAAGGGTGTGCTCCAGACGAAAAATAGAACTTGACGTGCCTAGGTCCATCCCGCAACCAAGCCCAGCATGTCACATTTTTTAGCATGGAGATGTCAGAATACGATAGCTTTAGGTTCTCAGTAACTGCGAGAGTAAGTTGGAGGGAACGTAGTACGTAAGTAGAGACGGTCTCCACACTGAGTAGTAACAAGAGGTGTCAAGGAGACGCGTTGCCAAGTAGTACGAGATTCTGGTTTAGGGCAAGTCATCATATGACCGTTCCGTCAGCATTGCTCAGGATGCTCTGAGCAGTCAACGTTTCAACTTCTAAGTTACCTGGCTCTGCACTTCCTCTGGTGCACTGTCAATGTAATGCATTCAAATATAGCTCTCTTCTCCTATAAATATGGCTACTTCCTGTCCCACACAGCGAACATCATTTTCATTCGCGATATCACCGGACCTTAGACCAGAGTCAATAATTTTCAAGCATACACTCAGGATATTGCTGGGATTGGGAGTCGATAGACTGGAAATCAGTATGCACTAAACTCAACGTCTCAACGAAAGCCTACCTTACGATAAGCTTCGAGCAGATATCCAATCATCATATAAGGAAAGTTTCGCAAGTTGGCTGTGCAGAAGTAGCTGTTGAATCCTGTACTGACCTCTGTCCAATAGCTTCCAGATACAGAATATTGAGAATCTGCCGGTGACCGAGTACCACTGCCTGCTGGCATTTAACCCTAAATGGATATCTTGTCAGTCATTTTCAGATCATCCCCCCAGAATCGTTTCAAATTGAAAAGCTCTTCTTAGTGTGATACGACTAGTCTGCAAGGGCTGTGACTCACTGAAATATGCCCAACTCCAGAAGTCATCAATGATTTCCACATCGGTTCTCGCTCAGATAAAAAAGCGATGTTCTGTGGGAGCATATTCGTTTACTTAAAGCCTGTTGTAGCTCGCTTTTCGTGAGTCTCAGACGTATTTCCGTCTACATTGTTATGTTTATTCCTTTTATCACCCAACCGGCAGAGCGCCCTACCAAACGCTTGCTTCCCCGCAAAGGTGGTGGTGGTGGCGGCGGCGGCGGACGAGGAGGTGGTGGCGGAGGAGGAGGACAAGGCATCACCTCCGGTGCTTCAGCGAAAGGAGCCAGCAGCTTTAACGAATCGCCATCCATAAAATTGGGAGGAAAAACCATGAAGACGAGCCCCTCTAGTGCAGGTGGCGGAGCAAAGTCTGTCATACCCGCTAATGAACCGTTTGCCGGCCGCGAGGTTGGTGGAGGAACACGCGCTGAAGTCTATGGGACATCGTAAGTTCATCTATCTGCGTTAGTGACTTGGGAACTAACGTACATATTTCCAGGACATACGGCAGTGGTTATCCTGGAATAAGTGGCCGTGGCGTACAGGGCCGCGGATTTCCCTTTTTGTTCTACCCGGTTGTTTTCTCGTCTCCAATAGGTGTCGGAGGGTCCTATCTGTATCGTGAAGATGAAGTGAGTTTCAAAGCTTGTCCGCAAGACTATGATACCAACTTTTTCTAGTACGGCAAAGCAGATAATACGAGTCGTCCTGGCGGCCCGCTTTTTCAAATCTCTTTCTCGTCTCCGAACTCAACATTTCACATCATCTCGGACAACGTCACAGTCTCCTCGCTACAAACTGCTGTCAACAATAGTTGTCATAGCACGAGTACCTTTACTGTCTCTGCCCCTCTCTCATACAACTCCTCGAACACTCCCTACCCCAAACCTGAGGAGGCGATACAATATTATCGAGCAAGCAGCGTCGTGCTCACTCTCGATGGCTATAACAACACAGCGGCACTCAGTAACAATGAATCAGCGTTCCCAGTGCCTCTTCCACCAAACGTCGATATGAAACTCCTCGCATGCATCAATCAAACTATAGGAACATCCGTCCCTTTAGTGAGCGCGGCCGGTGCCCACAGCCCCACACCATCCTCATTCCTCCTTCTCTTTCTTGTCGTGTCGATCGGGCTCGCCCTCTGATAAAGGTATTGATAACTTATCTTTCATGTTATTACACAGTTCATACCCTAATCAACCGTCATGATACCTTCTATATCACACATTTGTCTCTCGTCAAAATTGATATCTCGAGATAATTAGATTACTTATTGATTGAATTTGATAATGCTAGTCTATGTAGAGCTTAGCTTGACTTAGAGTCAGTACAACTTAGACAGATGACGGTGGCTGTGCCGAATTTGAGGATTTGACTTGACTCCTTTCTCAGGCTTCATTAGTTACCATTTCGCCTAACTTATAACGACTACGACAAAAACAAGACCCACTTTCTTTTTCACTAAAGTTCAGCTACAGGAGAGCTACAGGAGATGGATAGTAAGCAAATTTTAACTGTCCCCGGGCAACTTTGCTAAAACACAATACTAGATCCTTTCATGGACTCTCACATCGAGGGAGCGTTCGTCACTGCTGCCAACAGAGCTGCTTTTCATGCGTATATCCACGAGAGAATCAAGGATCATGAAGCAGCGATTCATTACTACAAGGAAAGTCATAACGCATCCACCATCACATGTCAAATTCCTCCAGAAATCCTTAGCGCCATTGTTCATGACGTCGTTGAATACACTGAAAGCTCGAAGGACGTCTTTCATCATGTTACTCAGGGGGGAAAGCATATGGACTGGATCAGAAGTGTATCCCATGTGTGCTCCCACTGGCGCAAGGTGGCATTACTCACTTCAAACTTGTGGTCAAACATACCTGTCAGCAATCAACCGTGGGCGAAGGAAATGATCCTGCGGTCACAGAATTGTCCTTTAACATTTACCTATCGTGGTCCATTACATTCCAGGTACTCGAGACGCCGCCGGTCGACAGAGCCTTACCTGTTCTTGAAGGACCTTCTCCGCTCTCATGCGTCGCGCCTCAGAAGTCTCACTCTCGACATACGATCATCGCCCTCCAAGAGCATCTACGACAGATTTCGAACTCGCGAGTATTGTATCAGCCAACAAAAATTCACGGCGCTCGTTGCATTACTCAGACAACCTATACCGATGATGGAATACCTAGAAATCCATACTATGTTGGGGAGATTTTCGAAAAAGAATAATCACCCAAATGAGATAGCTGTAGAATTGCCACGACTACGGCATCTTCAACTGGAAGGATGTAGCATGGCATGGGAGTTCTCAGATTTTAGGAACCTTCGGTCCCTTGACATCTCTTGCCTCCCGAGAGGGGGGACTCTGGAAATACCTCAGCTTCTAGGCATGCTTCTACAATCACACCTCCTCGAAAGCCTCAAAGTCAAAGATCTCAGGCCGTTGAGCGGTTCCCGCGATACACTCCCAACCCAGAACACAGCGCAGATACGTCTAAGTCATCTTGAGCACATAGTGATGTCCGGTCGATTGCTCGATTGTGCCTTTCTTATGGATCGCCTCATCTTCTCGGGCAACGCCCACACAATAACTGTTGATCTTGTATCCACAGTGAATAACTGGGATAATAAATCTTCTTCCATCTCTTTTGTGACTGCGCTCGCCCGGAAGTTTGATAATGGTATTGAAGCACCCCTTCGTCAGCTTACATTGGGCAGACACGCTTCTCGCTGCTGGAAGACCAAAGACGTATATACTGGAGTATCTTCCTTGTGGCAACCACCCACAATCCAAATGACCTTTGGTCAATACTTCAACATAGTTCCTCATGAAATCAAGACGGCGTTTTGGCGATCGTTCTGCTTGAACTCTTTGTCATGCTTAGAAGTTAGGGAAACCCTCGAGGGAAGCGAGTGGTCGCTTTTTGCCGATCTTCCTCATCTCAGAATTCTTCGAGTCCATTCAAACGAAAATCCAGTGCTTCGAGCACTTCAGCGAGGATTGGTTAACAAACCGGGCACTGCTACTCCTCCTGCTTTTGTAGCTCTCGAGAAGCTCACTATTGTTAATTGGAGCTTGATCAAAAACATGGTGACTTGTCTCACAATGCGGCAGAAAGCAGGGCTGCAACTCGGGTCACTTGAGCTCGAAACTTGCCGGTCAGTTGATGGAGAGGTTTTGGACCATCTGTGCAATTTCATTACGTGTGTTGTCTGGGACGGCAAAGGAGATACAGATCTCTTCGAGTACGAATCCGACATTACAGAATAATCTGATGATAAGTAATTAAAGCCCAATGCATGGCTATTTCGTCAACCCTGTATTTTGTATAATTTCCGTCATGCCACACTATTAGCTATCGCGTCTTTCGATTAAGAAATTTCCGAATCATATCATAGCTATGTATTAGACTGTAGAAAGAGAAGCAAGAACCATGACCCAATTGAAGGTATAAAGTGTTAATCAAAGAGATACTCACACCGCACAAAACTTTTTTGTGCCAACGTTGTCCGCTGATGAGATGAACGAGTCCAGAATAAGCATCAACGCATATCAAAATTCAACACAAGCTAGCGATCAACTCGGTGGGCACTATCCTCGCGCGGGACTTCGCCGAACGTGGATGTTCTGCATAAATATGTCAACAAACCAGCATATCAACAAGCCGAAGGGTACACAGGAGGACGTGAGTTGGTAACTGTGATTCGTGAACAAAATATTCCACATGAGACATCGCTAGACGAAGCAATACTCACAGCCCATCCCTATCCAGAGGTGCGAGCGAGATGCTTTTGTGGGCCTCGTAGTGTAAATGGGAGTCGAGCTTGACCTTGGGGCTGCCGAAACGGATGTGGTAACCCGATTTATTTGGAGTTGAACGCTAAGCGACTGCTGCGAAAGGCATGGAACCGGCAAACAAACTGTATCAAGAAAGGAGAAGAAGGACATATGCGGTTTATATGCTACTTGGGCACGTGTCGGTAGCTGTCGGTAGTGGAAGTTCTCTAGGGAAGAGGTATTTCCAGTTGGTAATCTGTCGCAAGTCGACGCATATGTGGTCACCAATGTCTCGATCTCTCGTATGGCATTTCGTACGACTCCCCGATGGGCAGGGAGGTACGGAGTCGGGGGTACCTAGGGACGTGCGTGTTGTCTTGTGCATTGACGGCGGGGGCGAGTGCGTGAATAGATACCGGTATCAGTTGCAATCTGCAGGATATATATGCGAGTAGGTCCTGTTCAAGGGCAGTAAGGAAGTTGTCATATAAAAGGAAGAGTAGAACATGCAATGTTCATAACCCAACGGAGCATCCCTTGGGCATCCCTTCAAGAATGAATGAGTTTTCGGGATTTGACGAGACACATTGGTAGCAGAATAGCTTGTCGTTCTCGGGGAAACGCAATGGTCGGGTTGTTTCTTAGCCAAGCTTCGTAGGATAGATTGGACAAGGGCAGAAGTTGTATCTTGGTCTCGTCTTTGTTACACAGTAGATGTGTAAAAATATTGCAGAAGACAAACGAGAATGAACAAGGATAGCATGTTCTTGATTCGAAATTGAATACTTACATGGGAATAAGTAGATTGGTGGCTGTGCCGAACACTCCTTTTTCAGGCTTTCTGATTAGTAGTGACTTGAACTATTTCGCCAACTAACGACTACGCCAAAAAAGCAAGACTTTTTCACTCAAGTTCAACTACGGGAGATGGCTAGTAAGCAAATTTTGACTCTCTGGGCAACTTTGCTAAAATTCAATACTAGATCCTTTCGTGGACGCCTACATCGAGGGAGCCTTCGTCACTCCTGCCAACAGAGCTACTTTTCATGCGTATATCCAAGAGAAAATCAAGGTGCACGAAGCTGTGATCCGTTACTACAAGGAAAATCATAACGCATTCACCATCACATGTCAAATTCCTCCAGAAATCCTTGGCGCTATTTTTCACGACGTCGTTAAATACACTGAAAACTCAAACGACGCCTCTCACGACACCCAGGGAAAAACTGGAGTCTGGCCCGTCCGACTCGGCTTGAGCAGGCATATCGACTGGATCAGAAGTGTATCTCATGTGTGCTCCCATTGGCGCAAGGTGGCATTACTCACTCCAAACTTGTGGTCAAACATACCTGTCACCAATCCACCGTGGGCGAAGGAAATGATCCTGCGATCGCAGAATTTTCCTTTGACAGTTACCTATCGCGGTACATTATATTGCAGGTACTCGAGACAGCCGACAGAGTCTTACCTAGTCTTGAAGGATCTTCTGCGCTCTCATGTCTCACACCTCAAAACTCTCACTCTCAGCATACGATCATCACCCTCAATTCACATCTACGACGAATATACCATTACCGAGTATCATATCAGCCAACAAAAATACACGGCACTCGTTGCATTACTCAGACAGCCTATACCGATGATGGAATACTTAGAAATTCATACTCCGTTGGGCGCGTTTTCGAAAAAGAATAAACACCCAAATGAGATAGTTCTAGGATCACCGCGACTACAACATCTCAAGCTGGAAGGATGTGGCTTGGCATGGGACTTCTCAGGTTTTAGGCATCTTCGGTCCCTCGAGATCTCCTGCCCCCCGAGAGAAGTGACTCTGTCAATACCTCAGCTCCTAGGCATGCTTCTACAAATACCCCTCCTTGAAAGCCTCGAAGTCAAAGATTTCAACCAGTCGAGTAATTTCCGCGATATGCTTCCAACGCAGAACACGGTGCAGATACACCTCAGTCATCTTGAGCACATAGTGATCTCAGGTAGATTGCTCGATTGTGGCTTTCTTATGGATCACCTCATTTTCTCGGGAAATGCCCATACAATCATCATTGATCTCGTATCCACAGTAGATGACTGGCATGATAAATCTCCTTCCATATCTCTTGCGACTGCACTAGCCCGGAAGCTCGATAGTGGTATCGAAGCGCCCCTTCGTCAGCTTGTGTTGGGGGGATGTTTTCGATGCTTGAAGACCAAAGACACATATGCTGAATTACCTTCCTTGTGGCACCCACCCACAATCAAAGTGCTCTTGTGGGAGTTTCCTCGTGAAATCAAGGCAGCGTTCTGGCAATCGTTCTGCTTGAGCTTTTTATCATACTTAGACGTCAGGGAACCTCTCGAGGACGATGAATGGTCACATTTCGCCGATCTTCCTCATCTCAGAAGTCTTCGAGTCTATTCGAGCGAGTCTCCTGTGCTTCGAGTACTTTGGCGAGGAATGGATACCAAACCGGATACTCCTCCTGCTTTTGTAGCTCTAGAGAAGCTCACTATTGTAAAATGGAACTTGGACTTAAAGCAAAGGATCAAAAGATTGGTGACTTGTTTCAGAATGCGGCAGATAGCAGGGTTGCAACTCGGGTTGCTTGAGCTCATAGCTTGTCGGGCAGCTGATGGAGAGGACTTGGACAATCTGCGCAATTTTATTACGCGTGTTGTCTGGGACGACAAAGGAGATACAGATGACCCCGACTACGAATCCGATGCGGCGTATTCGGATAGGAATTGAAGTCCACAGGATTTCTATTTTCAAGTTGTCAACTCAGATATATCAACTAAGTTCAATATGTGACTTCTGCCATGTACTATCAGCCACGTCTTTCCATTCTATGTAAAATTTGCGTATTATACCATACATAGCTATGCCTTTACATTGTAAAAAGGGAAATCCAGAACGAATCATGATCAAATTGAAGCTGTAAAGCGTTCATGAGAGAGAAACTCGTACTGCACTACAGCTATTA
>JAGGAR010016037.1:0-38439 GCA_017657315.1 Termitomyces sp. K1Ag
TCTTCCTAGCTTTCCAATGGCAAATATGTCCACGAAACATTTGGAGCACTCCGCACTTGCTCCCGGCCGCTTCTCTTTCATCGTGAATGATCAAAAGAGGAATGTCTCGCAAGCTCTTCAACCAGTCTTCACTCGTATCCTAGAGTTAGTAACGGAGGGCCCTGGGGCGGCTGAAGTCATCGAAGATATATTCCTTGTTCCAGGAGGCCGTTTTCTGATCACAAAGAGCGATGAAGCGATTCGTTTGTGGGATATAAATGCTGATGATATCATAAAACCTCGACCTCGACCTCTGGTGTCCAAGCTGGGTCCTTCGTTGGACTTGTTCGACTGCTTGCCTACTATCGATGGAAAAGAACTTTTGCTTTTCGTCGGCATCAGAGATACTGAAGAGATTAACTCGTGAGTAATCTTTCGCGTGGAGTGAATTACAAAGTTGATAATGAACTTGCGTAGCTACATCGAGATAGCTGTTCACAAAGTGTGTCTGGCCACTCCAAATCCCCATTTTCAGCAGGTTGCGCTCTTCAGGAAGGATGATGAGCTCATTGATTTTGAGTGTTGGGAATTCTCGGCTACTATGGTAATTCTCGTGGAAACGGACCGTATCTTCTTCTGGAGATACAATGTTGACATGATTGCCATAATGTTTCATTCACATGACATGGACTCATGGGTACGTTCAATGGAACATTTGAAGCCCTCTCCTGACGCCAAAGATGACAGGTTCTTCAAATTGATGATGATGAAATATTGATTGTTGACGAGTCCGGACTCTCTCTTTTCAATGTACCGCCCTTCCACGAGCACGCAAATGGTGTTTTCGCCGATTGCGAAGACCCATATGATGCAATGACAGAACCACAACCTGTGATGGCTTTTGCTCATCCTCCTCCATGCCCATATAAGAAGATTCGCCTTCCATCACACTTCTGGCTACCAACACATTCCAATCGCAGATACTTTTGCGTTGTGGGATACTGCGCCAAGAGGTTTGTTGTTCACGACATATATACAATCTCGGAAATAAACCACGATGACCTGCCACATAAAATCCCCGTTATCAGGCATTCCTATGTTCCTGGTTCACTTGAATGCTCTGCATCTTACGAATCGGAGGCAAGCACTGCAGCCATACGCTTCTGTGCAGAGCATACGACACTAGCGTGGTACCGTAACGATTCTGTCCTCAAGAAGGACGAAGAGGGCATCATCATTACAACAGCAAAGATTAACGAGCTGTCGCTTGCTAGGGGAGGAAATCATAGACCCCAAGGGACGACACGACGTTTATGGAAACCAAGTCCATCCGTCACGATGCATGGATTCAGCCTCTGTCCCGCTTCTGGTCGCCTATGTATCCTCACAAATTCAGGCAAAATTCATATTCTCGATTATCTTCCTCCCCTTTAGCCGGAGCCGACATTCGATGGGTTTTATCCCTGGCAGATGCAGGCATTCATCGGAGATGTACAACACATGTATAAGACACGGCGTATGGAGGTCTTATATATCGTCGTCGATTCGTGGAATGTATGTCGTAGGTGTAACTCGTGTTCGTGCCCGACTCGGACATGCGTTTCAATGTTTCTGCTATCGCTGTGGTCCTACATACGTTGGACATCCGACAGTTATTACCGAAAAATATCTGTGGCAGTGCCAGGATAAGATCTGATCTTCTTCAAACGGCCTAAGATTAAATATTACACTTGTGGTAATAATCCATTCTCATAAATTCCTGCCCAGATTCACAGCCTATATGTGTAGAAACCCCTTCAAGTTCCTGTACTTGCAGGTGCTTACAAGCCAGGGTCAATAAAATCGAGGTCTGGTGTGCCTCTCAGTCGATATGTCGTCCTGGTTTGGATGGTCTCAGTATAAAGGTACGTATATCAAACTAATCGAGCTGCAAAAGTAGTTCTCATATATCAAAATCATTCCCAGAATGGTGACAAAGCGGTGTGCGATGTGAGGTTCAAGGAGCGTGCATGAGCGTGCAGATGTCAGGTTAGTCGCGACCTTGTCCTCCAAATCGCCAAGCCACTGGGCTGTTGTTGCGTACTAGTGCGGCGTACTTCATGCAGTATAATGTGCTGAAGGAGGAGGAACTGGACGAGCTAGAGAAATGGTATACCCGCGGAGTTCTGGAAAGAAATACGAAGATTATTACCACCGCCGGCCCCTTCGCAGGTATATATATTTTATCCAATACGAATATCACTCGAATTGACTTGGGGCGTGTTGAGAATCCCATATTCGAGTTGTATATTTCCAAATATCTGGGTTTTGATATTCCGTCATGTCTGACATAACTTTTCGTCAATGCCGGACACTTGGATACACATCAACCGATTACAAAGATACCCGTATCTAGGGTGACACATAATCATATCGACTTTGACTATAATTCTTTTTTCTTCTGTCCGTTAGGAGCGCACATCCCTTTCTGCTGACTACCCGCTTCCCCTGTGGTGGTGTACATCGGTGAGGTCATGGTCATAATGATCCTATACAGGGCTTACACGTGCGCCACTAGGTTCGGTTTCGACTCTTGTCTGAGGCGCATATGAGTTCCCCTAATCGATGGCCCTCCTGTTCACCGCCACATGTGGCGCTCCACTGTCCAGCACCACCTTTCACCCCCTGTCGGTTGAAAAATCATGTTCTGTGCGTCTATAGGAGATTTTCTGACCCACTTCAGCCAACCATGAACACTGCCTTCATGTATTCGGACAGGTATAAAAGAATTGTCGAATTGGAAGGTGAACAATAGCTCCCCAGCTTAGCCTCATCTTGGGTCATCACTCCTCTCATAAGCCAACGTTAACTTTCCTCTACAACTCGAACTACGCACACATCATGAAATTTTCCATTGTTGCTGTCGGCGCTATCTGTGTCCATGCTGCACTCGTTACGGCTGCACCCGTTTCCGAAAACACCGATCTCTCCAAGGTTCGTGATGCTTCCTTCACGTCATTTGATCCTTGAATCCTGATCATTTCTCAGCGAGGATACTACAACTCTTACCGCTGGTACCCCTACCGACCCTCATATAACAGAGGCGGAAACGGTGGTAACGGAGGCAACGGTCGTAACGGCGGAAACGGAGGATGGGGAGGCGATTATGACTGGGATTCGAACTACGGCGGCTGGTGGGGTGGTCGTAGCGGAGGCGGGAACGGGGGTAATGGTGGCAATGGGGGCAATGGGGGCAATGGGGGCGGCTCCTGGTGGGGCGGATACGCTGGTGGTGGTAACGGAGGAAATGGCGGTAATGGTGGTAACGGCGGGAACGGTGGAAATGGTGGGAATGGTGGGAACAGTGGATGGTAATGATAAATAGTCGTTCGTTATGGTTTTCTTCTTATTCTTTATGAGTATCTGGTGTGCGTTGATGTAGCGCTTTTTTCTTTCCGAGGTGTGTTCAGTAGCGCGCGAAGTACATTGATACCTATATTGAAACGATTATGGATCTATGCAATGAAGTTGACCTAATTGCAAAATTTTCGTTATGAGAACCAGATTCAGCACAAAACGGATTATTTACATGCATATCTTGTTCAGACTCAAGGCTTAACGTTCAACTTCCAATCAACCTTGTGGACATGGTAGGGAGTGACGCTAGACTTCATAAGCGGTCGAATAAGTTGCGACTCATTTACCCACGTATACCAATGGGACGGTGATCTTTCGACTACTGACAGTACCTTGACGATATGCGTCGTGTACTGTCGCATATGATCGGACTTTGTTCAGGCAAGGGTAAAATTATCATTACCCCATGGGATGTTACATCTCCGCAGGCCCATAGACAGAATGTCATCCCCACTGACGGCTTCACGTTATAAGCAACGTACCCGTGTATGCGGTGCGTACAACTTTATCGCGACTTCCAAAAAGCAGACAACACGCGTACAACTGCCGCTCTTCAGAATCCAAGACGCGAAAGAGAAGACGAGGTTCCAAAACAGAAGAAAAACATACATGTGTACATATGGTACAGATTGTATCGCCAAGTTAATAAAGGTATACGGTGTGAAATGTCAGAAATCGTGAAAGAGTTCGTACGGTATAGTATGGATGGATATACGTCGGTAGCATAGCAACGAGGTTTTTAGATAGACGACGATCTGGTACGAAACTTCGACGCCGCAGCGGGGATATTATGACCGAATGACGCGAGGCGCCACCAATGAGAATGCCCTTATGAGCCCTGATATCCCCACGCAAGGTGATGGAGGCCGAGCCCTCGATACAATGGCGACACTCAGCCTTGCATCAACACCGAGGGTGAGCCGGAGTGAACCAGAGGCCCGAGGGAGCGGCGAGCGGGAGCCAATCAACATTTCTGCAGGCCGTGTAGGCGGCGACGTCCCGAAAATCACGATCACGATGCAAGAGGATAGATAAAAATGATCAAAAAAGATCGTAGTTGCGATTGATGTTGACAAGATGAAGAATGAAGGAGAACAAGATATTTGGACGTATATCAATCGTGATTGTGTCGTTGGTAGCGAAATGGTGATAGATGGTGCTTGATGAGGATGGTATAAGGGAGGTCGGCGTGATGACAATGCGAGCAAGACAAGATGATGAAACAAGATGAAATCGAGACTGAGAGCGAGCAGGGAAGGAGCTTGAGGGATCTAAAGGGGAGAGGTATGGTTCAGCGTATGTCGAACGAGTTAGAGAAGAAACACAAGCGAAAGGGAGGAATGAACTATGAAACTGAAACTGTGGTCAAAAATGACAGATCGTCGCATCGCCATACGGGCACAAATCCCGTAAGATCCTGTACCACCAAAGCCCTCGGAGGAAAACCAAACGGGGAAATCACAGAACCAGAAAAGCAAAAGAGAGAAAAGGACGGAGAAGGAAAAGTAGAGAACGTCTGGCGGCGCGGCCACGGGCAACGATCCCCCCGCAGGGGCAGGCAGAGGCCGATCTGTCAACTGCGCCTCGCATCACCACGGCCGCAGAATCACCTGCCTGACGCCGTGCGCAGCAGAGTGTGCAGCGCCACGAGGTCGAACGGCGACGAACTGCCATATGTCATTTCTTCTCGTCATTGGGTGGGCTCGAAAGAGAAATGCGAAACCGGGAAAATCGAGACCGGGCAACCCGAGACTCAGGGGAGAAGAATACAGTGATGAACTACCCGCGCGGATCGCAGATCACGGTTTGTTCGTCATGGAATGTAGGTAAGTAGGAGAGATATACCGGTGAAAGTGAAAGAATAATGAGGAATGACAGATCGGAGTGAAAATGAATGACAGATTGGGGTGGCTGTAATGATCGTGGTGATAGCTGATGGACAGGGGTGGGGATGATGCCAAATGCTAATGTGGATATAATGTACAGATGAAGAGATGATGGAGTGATAATCAGAAAAGGATGAAGCGAAGCCAGCGCAATAGATGGTGGAGAAACGAAGATTCAGAGAAAAGGACGGAGCGAAGCCAGCACAATAAAAATAAGACAGAAAAAAAAGCGAAAAGGAAAGAGAAGAAGGCAAGATCCTCACCATTCCGCGCAGCTTGAAGGTGAAGATAAGACGAGACGAGGCAGGGACGAGGTGCTATAGGATCCCCGAGTCCTTGAGTGCGTTCTGGAGAATCGTCTCCTTGACAGCAGCAAACACGAGTCGGATATTCTGCGTATCCGTCGCCTGCGTTAGACTACAAGTCACGAAGGATCAAATGAGGAAAAGACATTTGAACAAAGAACAGAGCCAACGTACTGCGGATACACGCTCAATCGTGCCCGGTTCACGTTCATAAACCTCCACAAGACGTACTTGGCCGCCTTGTTGATGTCGGCGCCGCCGGTGTATTCGGGAAAATATCGCTCTAGGGGTATCTTTGGGAGTTTGCTTTTGAAAACATCGATTTTGTTGAGGAAGAGGATGATGGATGTGCGGAGGAACCATCGGGAGTTGATCACGGACTCGAAGAGGACGAGGGATTCATGCATTCGGTTCTAGATACGAGTGAATGTGAGCTTGGAAAGGGAACGGGAAGGGAATACGAACCTGTGTCTTCTCCTCGAGGAGAACCTGGTCGTACTCGGAGAGTGCGGTACAGAAGATGATGCTTGTCACACTCTCAAAGCAGTGTATCCACTTCTTTCGCTCGGACCGTTGGCCGCCGACGTCGAACATGTGTATTCTGAAACGGGGTTTGAGCGGACGAGCGGAGAAAGTAGGGATGGACTTACGAAAGTTGACCAACAGTAAACCGCGTCTCGACGATACCCAAGCTCTTCTGACGCGCGCGGAGGACGTCCGTTTCATTCGGGCAGTACCCTGGCGTACCTATTCGTAGAACTTCGCCAAAGAAGCTGTCAAGAAAATATTGTTCTGAAGGATGATAGGAGATGAAAGATAAGAAATACGTACTAGGACGCCGAATCCATGAGGTAGAAATCGCTCGAGTGCTCGTCCATTACTTTCGGAATCACAGGGTCCTTCCAGACCTGGTGTATTGCACTCGCGACCGCTGGGTCGAGTTCGCCTTGCGGATCGAACCGGTACGCGAGGATACGGTCTGCGAGGATGCGGTTCGGTAGCTCGGCGCAGTCGAGCCCGAGTTTGCGCATGTAGGTGACCACCGCCTGGGCTGAGTCGAGAACATTCTTGTATATCGTAGGTCGAACCTCCAAAAGTTCGGATGTCCTGTATCCGCCCTGATGGATAATCTTCATCTGTTTGACGATCGTTGATTTTCCCGACTCGCCGGAGCCTGGATGAGACGTTCAGTTGAGAATTAGAGATGCAGCGTGGCCAAAAGCGTCGCCATGGCGCCATGAAGAAGGAAAAGACAAAGATACGCACCGAGAAGAAGAATTTTGCACTCCTTTTTGAACTTCTTGTTGTCCTCCTCTAGCTGCTTGTCGATGGCATCTGAGCGGTCCTTCCCAGCACGGTCCGGCGTCGATAGACAGCCTCCCATCGTTGCCCCGTATATCTACTGATGATCGTCGTCGAGATGTCCTCAGGAACGTCCAGCGGGACGATGGCGGGCGTGGCGCGAGGAAAGGGGAGAGAGAGGAGGAAGAGGAGGGAGCTGGAGAGAGATTGGGTGAGAGCAAGGAACAGCCGACGTCGAAAGCCAGACTTGAAAGAACACCCACTGCTTGATGGATCACAATTATACCCGATTTGGTAAATTGATCACATGCCTATCGGTAATTTGACCCGACCCAAGCCAGCGGTTCGCTTTGACATCATCTTGTCGCCATGGTTCTAGACTGAACTGAAGCTTCTACATACTGCTCTTGTCGTGAGTCAATCTACTGACTCGTATTCTATTCGATAACTACTCGACTTCCCTTCCTCCTACAGCAGCGCACTCCTAAACGTCCGTTAATCTGTCACTGTCATGCGGTCCAACGTTGACGCCTCTCCACGGCCGCCACCTTCTATATGTACCTGTCATCATGTTCCGGATTGGGATGGGTGTACTCCATCTCCGTTGTCTTTTATGTTGAGACTACCATGCGCCACGCCCACGCCCATCATTACATACTCCGGCCGATTCCGCAGCTCGACGCGTCCTATTAATGTCATACGCCACCGTCGTCCTCTACGACGTGCTGGCATGTTAGCCACAAATGTCAATTCAATGAATTTCCGGCCGGATTTTTAATCCGCAGCAATCTCTTATGTCTATTCAATAACTCGCACCACTTATGTCCTCTCGCAGCCCACCGGGCCCCACCTTTCTTCCACATCTGTCTGCCCGCACAGGCCCCAAAGACACTTTCTCACACTTTACCTAGACGCCCGTCAATCAATCCATAAAGCGAGACGTCGGGCCTCCGTTATGTAAAAAAATCTTCACATGCAACACTTCTCGTCGATGGTGCCTCAGCACGTTATCTCTTCACACCCAAAGCTGTACTTACGTGACATAACTTTTGCTCTCTTTACCTCGTGTGACGTTTCCTAAAACATGCTTATAGACCCCATTCCCAAATCCGAGCCTCATATGCATTGCCCTTGCTTGCACTACCCTAACGGTACAGGCTGCTTTCAAACCCTGCTCCTTTACTGTGCAACTCGGAACTCCACTGAAGACGCCGGCGCATATACCGTGTCCTCAGCCACGTCACTCGCTCGCAGCCGCCCGACAATTGACGCCTTGACGGGGGATGCCGAAACGACGCTGCGAATTGCTTCTGGTCTCAAAGTATGATCGTGCCTCGAGGTATGTCCTTTTCTTCCCAAATCGTCTTTTCTTTTTCTTTTGGAGGAGCATTTACGTATATCTTTCAGCCACGAACCCCCATTTGGAGGTTACCTGCTAGAATGCAGAAGTTTGCCTGTACCATTTGAAGGTGTGCACTTTTCCAAAATTGTCGTACCTCTGCTCATCAACACATCCACAACCCAGAGTTCAACGCCAAGCTCATTCAAGTTAGCTCAACGCCCACACCACGACTTTGGCAACCTCTCACACGCGTTTTTAGTCGTACCGCCTCCACGCCGAGGCCTAGACCATCGCCACGTCACCACGCCGAGACGCTCCCCACTCCGCCCCTTTACATGGGTTTCCCCGTAGTAGACCTTTAACAGATGATATTCGATCTGTTCCTCTTCAAACCAAATTCAATTCTCTAATGAAAACTTAATCTATCGCATATGATGGCAATTGCCCCTACCGACCCTCGATTTCCTCGTATCTCGGTATATCGCCTCCGCAATGGCATATTCCCCGACCCATCACGGACTCGAATCAACACACGGCGGACGCGCTCCCGCAACCTTGATCTTCTATGTCTTTCAACTCGGAATTGACATTCGGCGGTTGCTTGGCGATGGGTCGTACAGATGACATTTCGTCACCCTTTTTGGGTACGTCCGGTTTTGTCCATTTTTGGGAAGCATATCCACACCTCTTACTTACAGAAAAAAAGTAGACTTGCACAGACTTAGACTCGCCCTGTGAACATGCGAATACGCCCGTCATGTCCACTTGTCACGCCAGCTCCTTATGGAGCGCTTTCCCGTCCTTGCTCGCCCCGCTGATTTCGCAAAGCCGAAGAAAGTTGCTAGTGTGGCGGGCGGCCGATGCTGATTTATACATACATATACGCACCGTTTAGAGAGCGAATAAGCTACGGTGATGGCATATAGTATATGCGCGCGCTTGTCGCGGCAGTTGTTAAACGCTTTACCATCTGCCCGCTCAGTCATCGGGATTTATCTGGGCCATGGACGTGGCGCGCGTTCAGTCGGTCTTTTTGGGTTTGGATTTACCAAGCAGTTCGCTCTTTCTCTTCGGGATAGGTCATCAATGACATGAAGTTTTTCTATTCCTTTTTTTTTATTTCTTTTCTTTTTAGGGTTTGACTTCGCGATCATAGGACCTACGCCGAGATTTCGTTTGGGATCGTGGGGCCTTCGTTGTGTTTCCTATACGGGTTCGAATCCAGTCGGAATCATACGTGCTGACTGTCTTTGACAGATTCTGATTTTCTCCGTGGAGGTCCGTCTTGGTTTTTTAGTTCGAATTATTTGTTCTCAGGCGTGATCCCTAGAATGGCTGCGAATTTCTCGCTCTTTCCCCGTTCTTGTGTATACGACGAATGAAGGCCATGTAGGGGCCCATTCCAATGCGAATAAACACGCTCAATTGATTGTTGTCCTCGCTCGTTCAGAAAGTCCGTTTTGACGTGAGTGCCCACGAACGACGATGTAATGAATCATTAATCAGGCTTGGGGTAGCTTCACTGACGAACCGGTTTCCTTCCTGCTGCCGTCGTTTCGCCGCCCCTGCAGCTGAGTTGTGGAGCGTTTGCGTGCACTCACACTGTCAGACCATTTTGCCCATTTTGAGACGCCATATATCAACGCCTCACTGTGCAGTGACAGTTCACATCTTCATCTGTCATCTCGGGGGCTTCTGTGGCACACCGACGAACCGTGGTGCGCGGAGACGACGTCTGATTGTCGGCGTACTCTATGGTTACCGTAGCGTGAGTCACATCTTTGTATCTTCCTTCGCGAATAAGAACACTTGATGGATGAGACGTCGTAAGGCATAGACTGTTCGATGCCATGGTCTGCGGAAAAGTACAACTCTTCGGTTCGTTGTCAGTCACTATGGTCACTGAGCAACGCGAAGCTCTTGATTCATCATATTAATCAATACACATACCCTTTTCCTGCCTTGCAACCTTATCAATACCGGACTTGCACACGAAGCACACACTATTATCGGATCGGCTGCCCTCACATCATTCATTCAACTGTCCCTCCTCAAAATGGACAAGTCCTCGGATTGGTTTTGGAATGATTATCCTTATTCGGGATCAGACCTCGCACGGAGGTTATTTTAAACATGCATGACGCAGCGTGCTGATCCGTAGGGCTGATTTCCAGATTTTCTAGAATTACTTAGGCGCCTGAGAGACGACGTCTTCGGTTTCCAGAGATTTCAAAAACACGCTCTATTCTTGGATGTTCAACGACTTTTATAACAGCGACGTATTTATAAACTGTCTTTCATTTGTCAATGATAATCAGTTGTCACCAGCCTCGTTGAGTCAAAAGCGGATTTCGGTCGTACATAAGACATTCATCTGTCATACTCCCAATAGACAACTTCGACCCACTGGCACTAGCTGGCACTTCCGTCCGGATCTCTTTCCCCTCTTCTCCGGTCATCTGTCCAATTCATACCAACGGTGACGACGTATCTTGTCTTGCTCTTCTTGGTGAATATATCCCGTTCCAGCGCGAGCTAGGACAACTACGAAATGTGTTCAAGTCCAAGGGTCGTCAAAATACACGCAGAGGTTGAACGGCCGGATTTTATGCCACCGATTACTTTGAACTAAGTATTTCGTTCGATATAACACCTGGGTGAATGAGTTCCGTCAGCTGACAGCCGAACCATCGTTGAATTATCCTACAAGTATTGATGGTGATGATTTCAATGGTTATCTGAGCAATTCAAGCTATAGATAGGTGAGTCTTGTTTACTATATTGAGCGGCTAGTCCTCAATTGTCCTATCATTAGAAATTGGATTCTGCGCTCCTCAAGGGCACCTTAGACATGTTTCCCAGACCACAGGAGGGTGGATGGTAAAGCAAGTACCGGCTTTCGATTAGAGCTTACCTTGCTTCAAAGAATACATCCAGATCTGACATGGTGATTACCCTAGACTATACAACTTCTTCAATAATATTCCTCCCATTGATATACTCATATGACCAGAAAACTGGATCTTAAGGTCAATTGTCAATGACGTTATCATTATGCACTCGTAAGATATGTGAACGCGAAGGTCATAGACAGGCATTAGCAAACATGAAAGTCAGAAACATAAACATCAAAAGGCGTACAATAAGCATGAAGTCGTGAAGAGGGAAATGAACAGTTCGAGAGTCGTGAAAAAGGCGTCAAGAAACAAAGAACACAAGGAGCAGAGCAACACAGAACACCAAAAACAACTTCATAGTCAATTGGAACGGGAGCAAGTATCATGTAATCCCATGGCGATGGACATCTCGCAAACAGGAAAGTTGTCGAACAGCCCGACTTCAGGTTCGGGCTCACCAATGTATTCTTCGTCGAGACGGCGACGAGTCTCAGGTGGAGAATGGAGCCTGCGCTCCGCACAATAGCGATCATGCGCTTTCTGATTTGGCACCGCTGGTCGATGGTTGCGTAGACGTACCTCTTCTGACATCCCCTCAGCGAGATCAGAATTGAGATAAACGATAATCTCTTCATCGTCGAGGTGCTCTGAGCTGCGTGGACTGACAATCGATGGACGAGGAGCAGCCGGCGCATGCCGCGTGGCAGCTGGTTGTTTGACTGGATTTTCTTGGGTACGTAAACTTGACTGACGAAAAGGATTCGGACCGCCGATCGGAAATGGGTGTCTCCGGAAGGAATGAGGATGCTGTGCGGCAGTCGTCGTGTGCATACCCCACACTGCATCATCTGCCCAAGCGCGAAAAAGGGGACCGTGAGCATATAAAGGCCATGCTTGAAATGGTTCCTGACCAAGAGCAATAGGAGTAGCATCGATGTCGAGCATAGCAGGACCATGAGGAGGGGATTGATAACGTACCCGGGGTTGAGCAGGGCTTGACTTAGTTGCATAGATACGAGGAGCGTCTTTATCCTCGACAACATCAGCTGCTGGGTACGTCCGTTCGTAATGCATACCCTCTACGTTGTTGAAAGTACGGTCATCCTTCACGAATTCATATTTCGATTGCTGGTTCCCTCTTGGGTTTGACGCGGTTGCAGACACGTCCATAACATCAGCTTTGAATTTCTTTGGTTCACGACGACCTGTCTGCCTAAGGGACTGTGGCATGATACGATGCATGCTTCTCGGATAGCTCGACTCAGGTTGTCGCGGCACTTTGAGAGGATCCCGACAAGCAACAGAAATGCAGGATCCAGCATCAGCATTCAATTGAGCTGAAGAGAGGATGACTACATTCCCATCTAAAGGGTCACTCCGCGCTCCATCCCGATACAAATTGTAGTGTGGCAGGGGAGTTGCATAGTTCGCCGAACTGACGGGGAAGAACCTGGATGAATGATAGTGCTGACGCTCCAGAAAGTGTTCGTTGCCTTTCGAATCATGACCAGCCTGGGTCACGCGTACCTGAAGAATAAAGGACATCTGAAAGGGCTGTCAAGAGATTATCGATCCTAGATAGCGTGATAGCACTAACTTCTTGGTTGATAAGTCGGGTAAAATATGTATGAGAGCGTATCACCACCAGGGTATGAGTCAGACAATTATTGCGTAGGATTGTAAAGTACTTATGCGAGAGCCTTTACGACCAAAGGTGGCTTTTATATTCAGAGTTTTTCATCCGTTTTTGCTCTGATTGGCCTTTCCACAAGACCCAATGACACAACTATGACATTGTAAAAGGACAGACAACAACGAAGACAAAGGAAGTTGAGAACAGCATATGAGACCCAAGAAACAATTGCTGTCACCCACGAACTCAGAGCACTAGAACAGACAAGTCGTGGGCGCGAATTCAGACAAAAGGTTGCGCGCTAAGTTGTACAATGAGGTTTCGCAAGAGAGTTATTGTTACCCTCGAACCCGATCATCCCATAAAACTCGACGTACTTACAGTTAGTTTCTGTGGTACAGACAAAGGAGGATGAAAATCCCATACCGACGGTTTGCTGGTGGTCGATAATCGTCAATCACTGGGCCTGGCCACCGGGCAGAACTTGAGACTAAGCTGGCTGGGTGCGTGAGAACGATCAACCGACAGACGAGCTATATGTACATCTCTGTCAAACGTGAGCTGAGGTCAAAGGCACATCATACGAGCGCGAATGCGTAACGGTGGGTAGCCTAAGATCATTCTACGGCATACGAGCACGATTACAAAGTAACAAAAGGACTGACCTGAATGTCGCTTGATCATTCTTCGGAACCCCTCTCCCGATTCCATCTCTGGTCTATTCCTCTGAATTGATAGGCTGACAGCTTGCCACAGTGCGGAGATGCGCTAGATTAATGACTAGAGATAGTGGTGAGACGTTCTTTTACGCATAACTTAGAAGGCCATCGGGATTCGGCAAAGTTTCAACCTCCACCGTCCCAGATGCCTTCCAAGTCGACGATGCGAGAAAATCATGGAGACAGATTTACTGGATGGCTCTCTAGTAAAAGAGATACGAATTATCAGTGCTCTCGTCCAATAAGATAACCAAAAGACAGCCTAGGGAAAGAGTGTTCGACGCACAAAACTTCCTAATGCCGCTTTCACATCACGTGGCAAGCGCAGGAATCAGGGAACTTCCCAGACACGACATCAAAAAAAGAAAAAAAAAACGGCCACTGAACAGAAGATTTCATAAAATGTGGGACATAGAACAAGCCGTATAAGGACGATTCCCACTCTAAACTGCTTTCCCATCCCTTATGGGAATAACTAGTCCGCCACACACTAGCTGATGCAACGCTCCCCAAGAATATCTGACAGACGATATATGTGGTTTGAGCTTTCCCAGGTAAAGTTTGTCCACATTGTCGTTTTGATTGTAATTTGTGGTTAAAGCTTTCCCAGGTAGAGTCCGTTCATAGCGTCGTCTTGATTGTGACTCCCATGACTATCTTTGACTCAGATCATAGGGTGCTAGAGCCTAGAATCAGTATACTTATAAGCTGGATGGGAGCAATAACACCATTCCCTGATCGGTTCTGTGACTCTCTCACATGGAACCACTCTGTTGGATCCGATACTAGTACATACGTGGTCCGAGAGTTCCATGTGGATGGAACAAGGACTCGAAAGTCAAGGGTCAATGAGATGTGGTAAGGAGTACTCTTGCCTTTGTTTGAATATATTATGAGATCCATTATGGTAAGATCACCCTACGCATGTCCGTGATTTTGAAAGGAGGATGAAGACAAGCAAATGACCATCCGACTACGTCGCCTACATGTCCTCAAAATAACTCAATCTCTTCAATGCCATCCTCGAAAATCTCACAGTACACACCATACTTCTCTGCTACTTCCTTCAACCTACGCATTACCCTCTTGTCGACTACATCCGGCGCCGTACCCTTAATTTCACGGATCCTCACCTTGCCCAATTCTTCCCATTTCAGCCTACGTTCTACTACGTCTGCCAATGCAATAAAGGTGGGCGTACTGAGAAACACACTTCTAACATTGGGAAGAAGTGTTCCTGTGGCGATGCCATCTAGAACCTCATTAGAGAGACAAACACCACGCGCCGAAAATGAAGTGATATGTCCGAGATTGTGCAAGAGGTCCTTGAGACCAGGCGAGCAGCACTGCCATGATTGCGCACAGAATACTGTAAATGAGTTCAAGTCGCATCCCGAACGCAGGATAAATTCTGACACGGGAAGAAAGGTCAGGTGGTGGAGAGCTGTGATTATGATCTGCTGAAGCACTGGTGTTTGAAGTGGGAGGAAGATGGAGGCATCATGGAGGGTTATGGAGAGGTTGAGGAGATTAGGTAGGAGAATACATATCTCCTTAATTGTTGTTTTAACTGGGGATGACGCGACGGAACATGAAAGTTTTTCGATGTTTGAACATTGGGATAGGAGAAAATGGAGCCGTGATGTCGGAAGCGAGATTTGTTCAAGATGGAGCTCTCTGAGTCCCTTCCAGATGCAAAGGGACTCGGATAGGAAAGGTGGAATGAATCCGATAAGAGTAAGAGATTGGATGGTATGAATGCTGACAGGATCTAGACGTCTCGTGGGTGGTTGTATGTAGAATCGAAGATCAAAGTGAATGAGTACGATGCACTCGCGCATTATGTGCAAGAGCACATCCACGTCTTCGTGTGATCGGCAAGTGATGGAAAGGGAAGAAAGGCTCTCCCATGGGGAGAGTACAAGTGGTAATGATATCAAGATTCCGTCATGCACGTCAAGTTTCAGTGACTGCAGGTGACATTTAAAAGGGTTTATTCCAGTCCACTGTGTGGATTGATCCGCATCTTGTGAGCACGCACTCTGCGAGAAAAGAGTCAACTCCATGAGCTGTCCCCATGGTACATCAAACCTGAGGAAATTGAGAGTGTTTGTATACAATTGGAGCTTCTGGAGGCGTGTTGCCTTGCCAAAAATTTGCATGGGTTGGTCATTAAACGCAATATCATTTTTCGCCTTGCCAAGATTGCGAGAACAGAACGATAAGTCAAGGTCAACAATCTGAGAGAAAGCCTGAGGAGGGAGGATGTCCCAAAGTCCATTCTGTGAAGAATCATTGAGGTGCCAATGCAACTCGTAGACGCGATGAAGATAGGGAACCAATGCATCCTTAGCTAGATCGATAGCATCCACAACATAAACAGACACCTTACAGACACGAGGCAGCGTTACCAATGCGAGTTTGAGCGTTACAGCTGAAGTACGATCATTGGTGAGGTGCATGGTCGCCGTTCCCCATAACTCGGGCATGGAACGAGATAAACGCCTCCAGGTGCTGTTTACTTGGCCTAACACCCAAGAATATGATGATGGTGGAGGTGGAATGACTGTTTTAATGATACATTGTCCTGGAACAAGGGAAAGGAATATCTCTCGGAGGAGTTCGGGTGGCAGATGAGCATGTGGTGTTGGTAAAAAGTGTGTTGAGTATTTCGAGCATGGGGCGACATCTACATTGAGGTTAGGAGAGGTGTCGTGTATGCTCGACAGGATAGATCGTCTGCGACCAACGAGCTGAACGGGTGAGAGCTCCGCTGGCGCTGCTTCACTGTCAGTTAGTGGGGTCATTTCCTTGGCGGTTTTGTGAGTTGATGATTGCTAAACAACAGAAACTTACTTTGAAGGATATACCTGTCTTCTGCTTTGCGAGAGAGACCTGAGATGAGGTTTGAGTTCCAGAGTCTACGGGAAGCCAGTGCCAGATTCCTTTATAAGTCGTCCACTGAGAAAACATAACAATAGCTACCTACACATCTTCCGTCATTTGTCCGTCATTCCGATCCGTTCTTCTGAAAGCATGCTTGATGAGGGAAAACCGAAGGCCCAAGTAAGAGTATGAGGTAAATGGATCAGGAACCTCACAGTTGCAGAATCAAACGTGAGAGAAACACGGGCGAAGATTTGTCATGTGTGACTGAGAAATCTGAAAAAGTAAGTACATGGAAAGCTAGTGAAAGTCCAGAGTCGCCACGATTGGCGCTGGCAGTCCGAGGTCGATCCAGGCTCGAGAATCAATTACCACGGGATATTCGGTACTGATGCGGTCCCTTTTCGAAGTTTACAGTACCTAGTCATTGTGAGAAGGCGACGTTCAAAGTTGGACACAGCACGGGAGTAATGGACCTCCGTCGCATTTTGCCGCGTGACTATGAGTGTGATCGACGTTGGATCAACGGCCCAGCTCTTTGGAAACTAGGGGACAGACACAAAGCATGTCGAAAATTCTGTCGTGTAAGTGAATTCCCAAATTCCTAGTTAGATGCAAATTCCCACTGTCAGTGTATACAGAAATCGATGCCGAAGATATGAATATGCTGAGGCAAGCGCTTCCCTTCGTGAGATTCATACATGTGTGCTTGAGGTCGGAAGTTGATGCTGATCTGAGCTGGCATCTCGAACTTGAAAGTTCGGTACGAGTTCCTCGAAGCCCCTGGGAAACGAAGAGATATAACTCAATGCAAAGGGTGGAGAGGTGGAGAAGGAAGATCTACAGAAGGGGCGCTCATCATGAAACATAGGAGAATCATGCGCTGTTCTTGATCAAACGTGTTGACGATCTAAACGGGCCGTACGCGGCGTGCGTGACTAAATTTGGCTTTGGGAGGAGCTGGCGAAAGACGACAATGGTCTCTTCATTGTCATCGTACAACCCTTCCGTTCGTGTATCTGTGTGCGAAGGGTTAGTGGTCCATCGTCTCAACGGATTGCCCTAGGTACTATAGAAACTTACAAACAGCGCTCCTGCGGGCCGTTCAAGCCCAGAAACAAGAAAAGACGTCCCTGATATAACGATTGATTTATCAGCCATAATGATAGATGCCAATGGGCGAGGTTTGATGTATCAATGCGGTGGTTTCCAAATCCCACACATGTATTGTACATACATAAGTATCTCCGACGATTCGCAAGGCGCCTGTCAGGCACGAAAAAACTTCTCGAAATCACGAGCAGGATCCACCAAGTTTGACGCGATTCGAGAATATGCGTCGGGAATTTCTGTACTGATTCGAGTTGAGGATGGGAAATGCGGATTGGAAGGTGGTATTAGCTAGTAGCGAGACGTTCGCTGGCCAGCGCCTTGGGATTGTTGAGAGGATGACGCGAATAGCTTGAGATAGATACGATGCAGGCAAGGTACGGATAGTCATAGAATTCGAATGACTGTGGTGATGGAAGGATCGGACTTCGCTGGACGGCGAGTGGATACAGACCTTTTGCATGGATAGGATGGTTAGACTGTGGAGAGCTTCTATTGTCAGGTGATACAGCCCCGCAATGGCTATCTCAGAAGAAGCGCGAGAGAAAGCAGAGGTCGTCTTATGAGGTCTTGGATTGAACGCTTGGTCCTCGAAGCTACAGATCGCTTTGGTCCAGTCGATAATCAGGGATGCTTCTCTGTGCGTAACTCGGTCGAATCTTATCGAGAGCTGTTGAGCAGAGACTAGACTGCAGAGCGGCAATGCAGCGCCCGGTGTTTATGAAGGAACCTAGCCACAGCGCCGAAGACGTGGTGTTGAATAGCTAGCATATGAGTCTCTGCACCTTCAAGCGCATTATCCGTCTCATCATGTTGAATAATGCATCACATACAAAGGCTCACGGAGCATCCTCTCTAAGAGTAAAGTCTCATTCCACAGATGAACGATACAAAAAAAGACTCGCTGCATATCTATTTAATAGACATAACCAAGGAGCTTTCCTCCAATACTTTTACGACGGGCCTCCTCGTGGTCCATGATACCCGCCGAGGTGGTCTATCAACGCCTCGTCAGCAACTCAAAACTCAGTCTACGAAGCAAAGGACGCACGAGGATGATAATACCGAACCCACGAGCGGGAAGGAGCAAGTTGACCCAGGACTCGATCTGGTTCGCTTGGACGTTGAACCGAGGGGAGATGACGCCTGTTTTGTTAAGGCGCCCGTTGAGCTGGATCACGATTTTGCCGGAGCGGTGATCATCGATGATTTCGAATTCGCCGATGTACCCTGAAGGGTGGAGTGAGTAAGTAAGAATGGGAGAAGAGGAAAAGGAAGTGGGAGACGTACCGTGGCGCTGCATGACGGACAGGAACTTGACGACGACCTTTGAGGAGGGACGCACGAGGACCTGGCGCTTGCCACGGCGCTCGGCGTTGACGATATTGTTCAGGCAGTCGTTCTGCGGCGCGGTTAACCTAGTTGCAGGACTAAAACGTAGACTACCCACGAGAACGGAGACGCGGACCATTTTTGGAGACTAAGGATAGGAAGATGAGTTTTTTTTGCTTGAGCCCGAAGAGTGTCGCGCTATGGAGAGCACGAGTCAGACGGGCTGTCGGAGGAGGAGGAAACGCCGGTCAGCGGGGTGTCGAAAGCCGAACACACAAGTGGACACTGGCGAGGATGATTTACCTGGGTAAAGGGTCTTGAGGAGACGACAACGACGGCGAGGACAACGACACTGAAGGAACTTTGCGTTGAAAGTCTAGATCTGATCGGTGGCGGTGCAGCTGTACAGTACCACAAGCCACCGTCGGCAATTTCCGGTGTTGTGAGTAAGCTTTTGGTAGTCCCGTCTGCTTGAGATCCTCTGACGAAATCAACATGGTATGTATGGAGGAGTGAAGTTATGTCGCTGTGCGGTATGGTTGATGACTCTGACAGGGCCGCGTTCGCACCAAGACCACCAAGAGGGCTTCTCGCGTTCTCATCGAAAAATAGTGCGTTTATTCGATTGGGTGGACTAGGGAAAGCTCTGACGAGTCTGTTTCTAGTTACCCCCGCTTGACCCTCGATTTCCACACCAACAAGCGTATCATCGATGAAGTCGTGCGTTTTTCGAAGCCGTCCTAGTTACTCGGGATCTTGATTTGTTTGGTTTAGGCCGTCGTACCCTCGAAGCGTCTGCGCAACAAAATCTCGGGTTTCACGACCCATCTTATGAAGCGCATCCAGCGTGGCCCCGTGCGCGGCATCTCCTTCAAGCTGCAGGAGGAGGAGAGAGAACGCAAGGATAACTACGTCCCTGAGGTCTCTGCTCTCGACGTTTCGGCTTCTTCTAGCGGCCTTGAGGTTGACCCTGAGACAAAGGTGTGTAATTTTCTATGTACTGTGCGTGAAGTGAAGTGTTGCTGATGTTGTGTGGCGTTTCAGGACCTCCTCGTTGCCCTCAACTTTGACTCGATCAATGTCAATGTTATCACTCCTGTTTTGGCTGTGCCCGAGCGTGGACCTCGCCGGGAGAGGCGAAATGTTCCTGGCGCTGGACGGTCATAGATGTATAGGGGGATGTACGATTGTTATGGTTGTATGTAGCACGCCGTAAAAATATGCCGCTTCTGCCCTCGTCTTGAACTAGGACTGTTTTTGAGTATCACGTGCACATGTCGATCCACGTGTCGGTTGGATGGTCCGTCTGACCGCAGTTTTCGTTTTGATCCTCAACCACCATGGGCAAGAAGAAGAATAAGCAGGTAGGCATGCATGGTTCGTCGTCGACGTCGGTGGCAGCGACTGACTAGTGCAGATTATCCGTCCCTGGTGCTGGTACTGTGAGCGAGAGTTTGAGGATGAGAAGGGTGTGTATCCCAGTGACGCGTGTTCGCTTTCTTGAGCTGACCTGCGATGCTAGTTCTAATGCAACATCAAAAGGCGAAGCACTTCAAATGCAACATGTGCCCGCGCCGTCTCAACACCGCTGGCGGTCTTGCTGTGCACATCCAGCAGGTCCACAAGCTCGAGCCTGAAAAGTAATGCCACTCTGTCTTCATTGTGTGTCCTGACTCACCCATTATTCTCAGTCTCCCCCGAATCGAGAATGCCCTTCCAGGACGCGATGGCTACGAGGTCGAGATCTTTGGCATGGTCGGCATCCCCGCGCCTGATGTCGCAGACTACAAACGCCGCAAGGAAATCGAACTCGGCCTTTCTGCAGGCTCCATCTCCCAACCGCAAGCCAAGCGCCCCAAGATTGAAAGCCGCATGCTCACCGAGGACGAACTCAAGGCACAGCTCGAGGCGCACAAGGCACTCATGGGAATCGGCTCCAGCTCAGAGGCTGCACCTGCACCCGAGACCAGCTCAAGTGGCGTGTATGGTGCCCCGCCACAAGCTTACGCTGCGCCACCTGCGCCCCCGACCCCCCTCCCTCCTGTGCCGCCCCCAGGCGCGATGCCTCCCCCCGGCGTCTCACCACCTCCGGGTATGTTCCCTGGCGGCCCGCCTCCCCCCGGTGCCTTCCCAGGTCAACCACCGCCTTTCCCGCCTTTCATGCCCGGTGCACCACCTGGGTACGTTCCAGTTTCGTTTGTTCGCCTCGTCTCTGACTAACCCCTCTTCAGCCCACCGCCCCCAGGCTTCCCTGGCTTCCCACCAGGCGGTCCACCACCGTTCCCTCCTCCAGGCATGATGCCGCCCCCGCCTGGCGCTGTACGCCCGCCGATGCCTCCGCCCCCTCAGTTCGTCCCAGCCGCAGGATCGCCCGCGCCCCCCTTTACGCCACCCGTGCCTGGTGCCATGCCAACCAATGTGCCTCCCTCTGCACCTGTACCTGTACCTGCGCCACCGGTGCCTTCTCCAGCACCGCCGTCCCAGCCGCAGACTCCGGATGTACCTGTGCAGCCCCCGACGCAGCTTGTGCTCCCGAGCAACGTCGCTCCACAGACGAACCCTGCATTCAAGAAGGAGACGGTGCTCAAGTATTCTGATGCGAACTTTTGTCCTGTATGTTGGTTTCTTTGTTGGTTGTCGGATTGTTTGCTGACTATATGTAGGAGGAGCATCGGGCGATTCATATCAAGTACTTTTTTGTGAAGGGTGGAGCTGTGGAAGAGTCGCGTGGGCGGAAGCGGAAAAAGGCGGAGGATTTCCTATGATGACAAGGTACGAGGTTTGTCTCCTTTGCACACACCGTTCTGTTCGCTGACCTCGAGCAGACCAGCGAGGAAGGAAGACAGACAGACAGACAGTCCGTCCCCCCTTTTCCGTCCAATCGCTACTTATCGTTTATTCTTTCTTTCTCTGCATTACCTCTCGTGCGCGCGAAAAAAAACGAACCACACACACAGACACACAGTATAGACAGGTGGATTTGGGTTCCGGTAGGCACATGTCAGTAATTATCTGTTAACTCCTCATCCCACACCCCACACCTCGATGTATCCTGTACGTACCTATGTTTTTCTTCTTTGCCTCCGTCGTGTCACTACGGTCGGTCGTTCTTTTTTTTTTTCTGTTGTTTTTTTCTTATTTGAAGTCCGTGGGGCCCGTCGTATTTTGCAATTGTCTACGCGTCGCGCAAAGGTCGGTTAGTCTTGTTCGTTTAGGTACAAGGTTATGAGATGTTTGTTTCGTGTGTAGTGTGCAATGTGCGCTGCGGGTTATCGATTGGGAGCTCTGAGTCGGTTTTGTTGTCGTATTCAGATTCCAATGCGACGTTGTGTGTCTGACGTATCTGAGTCAATGCCTTTTGTTGAGGAACTATTTGTAAGAGATATCTGTTCGGCTGGTTGATTGGGAACTTTGAGTCAGTTTTGTTGTCCTATTCAGAGATAATTTGCATTAAGTTAATGCCTGCCTGAGGCCTCTAGTAGTTTGACCTAAACAAAAGCTGGATCTAGTATGTACTCTATATTGACTACAAGACAGTTGAATAAATATGAGCTTGGGCAATCAAACAGAGGGAGACTCCTCAGACATTTGGGACATTTGTAAGGCAACTACCGAATTGTGGAATGCCTCAATGGAAGAGACCTCCCTTATAAGGAGGATTGTCAACGATGGGTAAACAAACTGTCAGGAGTACATACTCATATTCAGCATGTGCAATACTGATTTGATCAAGGAACATAGCTCACAGAGATATTCCTATAGAAGGTCCCAAAGGCAATATAGAACATGGATTTTGCAGAACCTTGGAGCTCATGAAGAAATTGCAATCCAAACATGACAAGCTATCAAAGAAGCATGAGTCTGTTTGAGAATAGAATATCTACAAACTAGTATGTCATACCTGGAAAATGCAGTAGATGACTCCAGAATCTAGAAGCAGTGCTAAGATGCGCCATGATCCTAACAACTTTTGATGAGACATTCCAATATTTCGTAGGAACTGGAGATGCCTCCTGTATCTAAACATTAGCCTTGCTTGAGGAATATCACGTACAAGCCTACAAGGTACTCACCACAAAGTCCACCCAATGAATGATGTACCCACCACATTGACAAAAAGAGACAGCCCGAAAAAAACATAGCCCAAGGTCCGAGTCCTTCCTCCATTTATGTTTCCAAAAACAATACTTGCATTCAGACTCCAAGGTGCACCATAGGAAGAAGTGATGATCAAGTACATCAGCGTAACCACTTCATGGACGTACTTAGCTGTTGAAAACATGTACATCAAGACTCTTGATAGTAAGGAGACATACCAAAGTTACTAATGCACAGTCCGACTGAGAGAACTAATGCCCATCGTCTCTTCTCAAAAATGACCCATGCACGCCATATGATTATGATGTCATTGAAAACCAGCTGATCAGGATCAAGGGGTTGGTCAGAAGATGTGTTAAACAAGTTTGGGACTCACGGGAAAAGTAGAAAGCCATATCATTATTGCAGCGAGTCGTATCTTTACAGACTCCGAGTTGCCGGTAAAACACCTTTCGATGTTACCAGTCGGAAGGAAACAGCCGAAGGTCATCAATGCGGCCATCCATTGCAAGGCAGCATATGCTAGACTTGCGATGAGACTGAATAAGACTATTGCCAATGTTGCTCGGAAATGTGGAGATTGTCCTTTGCGCCTGAAGAATGGGTCTGTAATCGAGTTGTCATAGAAATAGTTGCATGCAGGCATACTTTAGGGCAATGTAAATAACCATGATGTACAGCGGGGAGAATATCCCTATCAAGTCAAAAGTACCCAAAAAATGAAACAAAGATGCGGCGTGAGCAAGGGAATGTATTGTAGAACATAGTAACCCACATACCTATGCATAGGAAAGTAATTGGCCATTCTATCAAGCTGCAGTCCATGATACGCTGGCCAATGACCTGCATGTTGAAGCGTTCAATGCTATGTCTGTTCATTATGAGAAATAATTGTGCGAAAGTTCGATAGAGGGTCTGGGTTGTTACTCGAAGGTGAAAACAAACCTGCGAAATGTGGGATTCAGAAAGTAAGAAATTTATTTATAAGGTTGTGACAGGCAGTGTGCATCACCATCTTAGGATCTAGGGGTTTGGCCACTAGGTTCGGGACCGAGCAAGCTGGTTAGTCTCGTTTCACCTAGAGACTTTGGCTGAGGGGTCCTGTTCAGTCTTAACGTGCTATGTTTTCCCAATTGGCTTTTTTCGGTAACCAACTTCAAGCTTGTTCAACTTCTAATAGCGTTGACCAGCTCTGGCAAGACAACAGTATTCTATGTACCCATACTTGTCATCTTCTGTCCCATCCTGTTGATAGGGATTTCAGACCCCCCGAAGGAGCCAGTGCATTAGTTCTGTTCCAGTGTTTGACAGCCTGTATGACTGTCATCTGATATCATCAAGATCTCTTTTTCTTGGAGAGGATTGCGGAGCGTGAAATTCCTGATCCCGGCGCTTGCCGCGTGATGCGAAAGCGGCATTGGGGTCTCCAGAAGTTCGTCCTCAAGATAGACAATGACACTTTTTCCCTAGGCTGTCTTTTGGTTAACTTGTTGGATGAGAGCACTGACAATCCACATCTCATTCATTCAAGAGCCATCCAGTAAATCTGCCTCCACAATTTTCTCGCATCATATGCATCGACTTGGAAGGGATCCGAGACAGTGGAGGCTGAAACTTGAAACATGACAACGAGCGCTTTTTTTAGGTGGAGATCATCCTATACATCGAGTCCGTGTAAGACTGACTGACCATCTTTCATCGAGAAGAAAAGCTTTGAAGCACTTTGGCAGCCCGAATTTGAGTTCAACACTTGTTCAACTCTTTCCTTGGTTAGTATATCTATTTTCAAGCTGGCGCCATATGTATATTCGACAGTTTATTCTCTTTCTTTTCCGCCATGATCATATCGTCGTCCATAGAGGTTGGTCAACTCACGTAGTAGTCACGTTCATTAAGCGCTTTGGAATCCAAATCTGGCCGATGCTGGTAGTATCCTCATTCTCCAAGTCGGAAATGCCATCGCATCCATCTCAACTCACGACGTTCCGATTCGTGTCGTATGTCAATTGTATCCCGCTCTACTTCCTCTACCCTTAAATGTGGTTGGTCGATTTCGTCATTCAATAGACTTCGCACCGTCCAAAAGGTCTTCCTCTCATCATCCCTCAGGCTCACCATTTTCACCCCATTGATATCGGCTTTCTCCGGCTTCTACGCATGTTCTCTGTTAACTCTACTGATAGCGCCGCCTTGCTCATTGCTGCCTCACACGATCAATGGCAGACTTACAAAAATCAGAAGCCACTGTGATGCGGGCGCTTTAATAAATCTCGAGGTGAAGGACGGCGCTCATGTTTACAACTGTACTGTACCGCATGGAAGAACAATACCCTCGTAGATCAGAAATTCCAATACTAGTTGAATCTCACCGATCCCCACGTCCTTATACCCTGCCAACTTGATTCCGCGGGGACCATAAAATACTGAACAGTATCAGCTCGATGAATATTGTCCTCTACTCTGGCGCGAACGTTGCGAGTAATTTTTTTACTAACTATGAACTTCGCTGGTGACAATACCGACAGTGACTTCACCTTATGTTGACATTTCTATTTTTTTTTTTTGCGACAGTCACGGTGGACGAGGGCAACGGAAGCCTGAGCCGTCATACCAACTCAGATGCTAAGCTCGTTACTTTGCTGAGGCAGGCTGGTAACGAGCCTACTCAGATGCGGGTATGACCTTCCTGCCTGAAGGTTTCAACGATGTCAATACATCTACTTACGACTAAAATGATCGAGTGGGTTGGCCAATTTGGCATCGGATCCTTGGGGAGTCTGAGCTGGATGGCCCGCATTACAGGCTAGTCCTATTAATGTTACGAACCGTTCTGATGGGCTTCGTTTCCCTTGTTTTATAGGCGACGGCGCCGGCGTTATGCTGGACGATTCGATTCCTTTTCTGCAGACTGTGGTTGGACTGTGGCTCTCTCTGCGAGATAAGGAAAGTCAAAGAAGCTTATGGTGGACTTATTCTGGCTGCGATGTATCCTGGGACACCACCTAGGCCTTGGTCCCCTTGACTGGTGACATTTCCTGACTTTTCAATCAACTCTGTCCAAGAGGTGAGATGGGTTCTTTGATGAGCCAAGCCTTGACAAGCTTGGTACAGGGTTAGAATAGACTCGTTACCAGCGTGCCCGTGGAACTAGGGTCAGAATGGCTTTGAGACATAATCAAAGAATTCACACCTTTTGTATGTTGGACAATTGATAGCTGTGTCATATGTAGTCAAGAAGCAGAATTTGGCTCGTGCCCAATTTCCGTCGTCGATCCAACAACTCAACATGAGTACATGTTACCATCTCGGCGGCAGCGGCCGAGAGATACCGAGAGCACACGCGGTCTTTCAAATCCAGCAACTTACTTCTAGGTTAACGTTCAACGTTCCATCAACCTTTGACATTTGAAATTGATCGTAACCACAGCATAGGCTTGTCTCTACTTTGTGCAACTCCCACTTCAGAAGCCGAGTTCTAGACCGCCTTGTATCGAAATACACATAGGCATCGAGAAGTTACCAGTAGTTCATCAAGGTACCTTGGGAGCCCCGACGATATTCTGGAGGCCGATTCTTGAAGTATGTTCAAGTACATAATCGAGCGACAATAACTAAACGTTGGCTTTCTTGATGAACACCAGTGAGAGGTCATCCCGGACTTCGTCTTACCAATTTGGTACTACTAGCGGTTCCAACCCATCGAACACGCGACGACCACACTTCATTGACAGAATCTTCCGGAATATAACGCTTGAATCTGATCTGCTCCCGATCGAGCTAACAATGAGCTTTCATGCCTTGTAAGTTGAGAATGCGTTGTCGTACATTTCTTTTCGACTCGATCTCTCAGGGATTTACTCGAGTATGACAAGGTGGTGAACTGGATCAAGAACAAGAGCGTAGACAGTGGTTGGGATACCGGGCCCACCGAAGGCACGATATACCTATTCGAACGGACCAGTGCATTAGACAAGAGAAGGGATGGTCTGAAGAGGAGCCCTGATGACGAAGGTTTGTAGCAGCTTCAATTCATCATTTAGCTGGCAATTCATCCAAGTTAATAGTGGTCCGCAAACATTACAAGAAAATGGAGCTTAAAGTCCAGCTTCTCAAGGAGTCGAAGTTAGGGAGGATCACATGGACGAATTTCTGCCACGGCGAAAAGATTTACACCATAAAGGGATATACTAACAATTTTGATCTTCGCAGAAAGTGCACAGAGTTAGGATTGATTGAAGCGGAACCGCGCGACTTTTGGAGTGTGGTTATGAATAAAGAGGGTCAGTAGAAATGTGCAACAGTCGAAATAAGGAGCTCCTACCCAGTATATATTCCGAGATCATCTTCATTCATTTGATCGAAGCAATGACCTGCGATACCACTTCAAATTTTTGAAATCAGATTTCTCACTGGCGTCGAGAAGAGCGATACAAAACCTTCGACAACATATATGCACGTACGTTCTTACGGGGAAACTCTCAGCCGAATGTCCTCCTCCTCCATGCGGTGGACTGTACAATTTTCCCGTTCACACTGCTCGGAACGTCTTAGCCTGGCTTCACAAATGTTACAGCGTTGGCAGTGCCGCAGCTGCGCAGAAAATAAAGTCTATCTCGCCTGTGCACTGGTATGTTCAATCGTGGTTCTTTCAAGCAGGCGGGGGATTTTACCAGCTCCAGGCGGCAGTGTCTGAACTGGCAGGGAAGGGCCGGAAGGCGCGGGACTATTGAAGCTGAGAACTTGATGAACTTGAGTAAGACAAATCCATCTCTGCTTAAATATACAAGAGTAAGGCGAGATTATCATGCGTCCTCAGGGCGTCAAGAACATTGCATGAAAGGTTATCAAGAACCTAGAAGGGCTGGGCCACTTAGACAGCACGGATAGGATGAGCAGGAGTATGAGAGTAATGAGAGATACGACATAAGTGAGGCCAGGTGCTGGACAATGGGTACGGGGGCGTTACGCCGTAGTGTATTCAAAAGCAGGTTAAAGCACATCACTGGGTTGGGAGGCACTTCCCTCGCCACGATTGCAGGTTGTTGGCCGGGTTGTCCCTTGGGTAGGCGACGCGGACCCGACGTATCCGAAATCTGCTCCCTCGTACTCCTATGGACAACGTAGGTAGTTATCACAAGGCACTGACTCTTTGGAGTATGGGAGATCTGAAGTTCTGGACATTAGTAAAACAATTTTCAAACGAAAAGCGCGTGGACGAATCATGATTATTGAACGTAATGTTACAGTCTACAGGCGATGGTTCGAAGTGCGTGGTGAATTGATATCCTTGGTGGTCTAGATATAACGTGTATCTGCATTCGGGAATGAGGGTTCGCAGTACATGGTGGTAGCAAGGATGGGAATAGTCCCACCATGGAGATATAAGTAAGTGCCAAGAATCATTACTTCCTAGGGTCATCAGCGGGGTAAATGGTGTAGTCAATAAGATTCATGTTATGGATGATGGAGTCTATTTAGGGCGGAGCAGAGAAGAGGCCTAGGAACTTGAGGAAACCGAGGATGCATCCGCCTGATATAATGGGGAGCGTGAGATTGTCATCGAGGGAGCCGAGGTCTGGGCGAGGACTTAGAAAGGAACCAAAAGATAAAGAAATGGAAGACGTACCGAGAGCTTCTGCTACTCCACTGACAAGGCCTGCTACAATGCTGATCGCACCAAGCCCCAGGAATCCACCAGCACCAGCTAATCCTGAACCAGTGATGCCCAAAGCAGGTAGGATGGACCCGGGGGTGGACGGGGAAGCTAGGACGCCATTATTCCAAGTCCAGGTGAGGTCATTCCGTACAGGGGCAACAAGGCCCCAGAAGCCAAGAGCAATAGCTGCACCGGTTATTGCGGCGGCAGTAAATCCTGCGAAGGATTTTCGGGGAGCGAGTGGAAGATGCAGAATCGGCGTCCTCGGAGGCAATGGGCGCGTCCGTGAGCCATAGAGACGGCCGAAAGTAGAGGCGGCGGTGTCGGCCCAGGAAAGGCTGGGAGGAATAAGAATATGACAAGAGATTGGAAAAATGAACGTACATGAGGATAGCGACAGTAGCAACATCGAGCGGATAAAATGTGAGGACAAAATTGACGCCTAAGATGTACCATATCACCCCATTTGTTGTTTTCTGCAGAGCTGGGTGAGCGGCGTTGTAAGATGATTAGTCGAAGGAGTACCTTTTCACTTTCTCGCATGAGGAAACCGAGGCAACGTTCGTATATCCGTTCAAAGCCAGGTGACCGGAGACGCAGAATGTCTGCAGGGACGATGACTGCAAGCGCGGTCCAGAGTAAAACTATAACCGTCTTCACGTCTCCGTTTGTCATGTAGAGGTACACCGTTCCGAACCCGATCGACGAGTGCAGGAGCTTTCGTGGTATCTCCCAGTCTATCTTTTTGGGAGCCACGTCCGCTTCCGACATCTCACGATGTATGGCAGTGCCGTTCAGAACCGCCTCTACTTCCGTGGCCTCGTTCATGTCACATTTCTCGTCACTCTCATACTCCTGCTCGTCCATGTCCGTGGTGTCTAGGTGGCCCAACCCTTCTAGGGTTTTGATAACTTTTCGTGTGATGTTCTTGACACCCTTCGGCTCGGAGGATATTGGTGTATGGGAGAAGGCAACGATGGGCGAAGGTGAGCGCTTACTAGACAGAGGGCGGGAGGAGACAGAGGAGCGGGAGCGATGGCGGCCGGGGGTTGGGGACGGGCGCTGGAGGTCGTGTGACGGGAAAAGTACAGGATCGCAGGTGGTCATAATACAGGCAATCGGTATCGAGCGGCACGGTGCCAGGGGCGTTGAGGAGCACAGCAAGAGTGTTGAGCAGAAGATTGGCGACGGCTAAGAAGCTGTGTGGGCGCCGGACAGCGCAAGACAATCAACCAACACACGCCACGTGCTTATCGCAAATTTATCAGATCTTATCTCGGCACTGCCACAGATATTTTGCGGCCGACTCGAACGCCACTACGAGATGCACTCCATAGATCGACGACTATGCATGACTCCTACATACGTCTCACACACGTGTCGTGTATCTCCAATAAATACCTACATGCATAAAACCCATACCGGCTAAAGGGGAGGAAGATAATCGAGAATATTAATTTTGCCTTCATTCGTCAGGATACATAGGCGACCCGAAGCGGGGCAGAGGCCGAATGCACGCAAAGTTGGGACAGATGGACTTGGTTTCCATAAACGTCTTGTCGTCCCTTGGGGTGTATGCTTTCCCCCCCTAGCAAGCGGTAGCTCGTTGATTTTTGCCGTTGTAATGATAATGCCGTCTTCGTCTTTGTGAGTAGAATTCCTTCGGTACCATGCTAGTATCATATACTCTGCACAGAAGTGGATGGATGGTTCCAATTCATAAGATGCAGAGCAATCAGCTGAACCTGGAACATAGGTGTGCCTGATGACGGGGATTTTATGTGGCAGGTCATTGTGGTTTGTTTCCGCGATCATATATATGCTGTGGACAACTTCGAAGCTCTTGGCGCAATACCCCACAACACAAAAGTATCTCTGATCGCAATGCGTTGGCAGCCAGACGTACGATGGAATACGAATGTCATAATATGGGCGCGGAGGGGGCAGAGCGAAATCCATTATAGGTTGTGGTTCTGCTATTGCGTCTGTAGAACCGGGAAAAACACCATTTTTGTGCTCGTAGAAGGGCGGTACACTGAAAAGCGAGAGCCCAGACTGGTCAACAACTAATATTTCGTCGTCGTCGATTTGAAGAACCTGTTGTCATCGGGATAAGCAGAGATTTGGATGTTTCAATGAACATACCCATGAGATCGCGTCATATGAATGAGGCATTACGGCAATCATGTCAATGTTGTATCTCCAGAAGAGGATACGCTCCGATTCCATGAGAACTACCATATTAGCCGAGAATTCCAGACACACAAAATCGATGAGTTCATTCTCTTTCCTGAAGAGCGCAATTTGTTGAAAATCGGGATCTGGAATGGCCAGACACACTTTGTGAACGCTTATCTCCATGTAGGCGACACTGTGCGAGTATATTTCAATGCATGTTTCATTATGAGGCAAAGATTACTCACGACTCGACCAAGTCAGCACTTTGTTTGCCGATGAAAAGCAAAAGTTCTTTTCCGTCAAGAGTAGGCAAGCAGTCGAACAATTCCAGTGAGGAACCTAGTTTGGATACTAGAGGTCGAGGTTTCATGATTTCACTAGTATTGTTACCAATATCCCACACACAAATCCTTTCATTACTCTTTGTGATTAGAAAACGACCTCCTGGGACGAGGAATATATCCTCAATGACTTCGGCCGCCCCACTAGATCCAGTCTCTAAAAGACGGATAGAAACGGGTCGAAGAGCTTGCGAGGCGATCTTCTTTCGATCATTCACGACGGAAGAGAACCGGCCGGGAGCAAGAGCGGAGTGCTCCAAGTGTTTAGTGGACATGCTTGCCATCTGAAAGCTAGGAAGAAACATCCCGTTGTAGCGACAACAGCGCTCCAAAGCTTGGAGCCACACGGTTCTCTCATAAGTAGTCCCGGCCAGATACTTACATGTCTGGAGAAATCAAGGTCAGTCACTGTTGGGTTAGTGAGGATAGTTCGTACCCATACTTACCTTGCGGATGGCAATGATGTCCTGCGGTTGCAGAAAGCGAAAGACATTAAGAAGGGTATCTAAGGATAGTTTGCACAGTCCAAAGTGAGAGTTTGTCGTCGGAAATGGCAGACTTGTCGCGGGAGTCATGATGTAAGGCTCAAAAGTACTATTGTGACGCGTGTTCTACGCGATCATGTGACTTTTTTTTTCAAGTGCGAGACTAGTCAAGGACTATGTAGTTATGTTTCTCCAAAATGAAGTACTTTAGTGTGCTTATTTTATAAGATGCTAAGACGATAAGTACATTTTTATGTTCTTTTAAATATCTACGAAACCAACGAGTGTCCAAATTGTATCAATTGACGACTGCAAATCAATGAAGCACCACAAGGAACGACCGGCCAAGATCGGCTTACATACTTACTAGTATAAAATGGCAACTGCACTTTCAAAAAGGGAGAATGGATGGTGGGTGGTACACAATACTGTAATATTCGACAAATACTAGTAGAATTGATCACCGAGTTTCAAATGTATCTCACTCAAGGTCACCTGGGCTCTGAGTGAGTGCTGGAGTAAGGCAGACGTATCACGGATCGAAAATTCTGGAGAGGATTACCTGAATTAAGGGTGGAGTCCGAGCTACTGCAAGGTGCTATATCCTATACCGTAGAGTTGATGAACGGAAGACATGTACCATAAGAACTCGACTGACGGGACATCAAGCTGACTGAAAAGGGGCAAGATAATCAAGAATACGAATTTCGCCTTCCTTCGTGAGGATACAGAGGCGGCCGGAAGCGGGGCAGAGGCTGAACGCATGATACTCGGCATGCTGATTTGGTTTCCATAGGCGTCGTATAGAGCTTTCAGGGGTTGGATCCCCACCTCTGGCCAGTGGCTGATCAGTGATCTCAGCCATTGCGATGATGATGCCTTTTTGGTCATCAGTATTGTCTCGGTACCATGCTAAGGTTCCAAAATCTTGACAAAAGCGCAATTTCAGGTGATTTGATTCCGATTCGTAGGTTGCAGGGCAATCATGAGATCCAGGAAGATAGCTGTACCTGATGACGGGAATCTTATGCGGCAAGTCATGATGGTCCATTTCTGGGACTGTATAAATATCGTGGGTGACACCAAAAGAACTATGTGCCACCAGACAGAAGTATCCACAGTTGGAACGAGTCGATAGCCATGCAGGTGACGGAACTTGGATATCTCTATATGGACGAGGAGGAGGATGAGCAAAGTCCATTGAAGCTACTGGTTGCGTGATTGCGTCGTTCTGATCTTTAAGACAGGTGATGATACCCTCTTCATGCTTGTAGAGGAGGGGTATGTTAAACAGAGAAAACCCGCAGTCATCAAAGAGTAGAACTTCATGATCACCGATCTGGAGAATCTGTTATCTCTTTGTCAGCTGCCAATTGTATATGATCATAAATTAGACTGAAGCACACCGATGAATGTGTAACCATAAAATGGCGTAACATGGCAATTTTGTCGACATTGAAATCCCAGAAAAAAACCGTCTTAGCTTTTGTGAGAATGATCATATTGGCCGAGAAATGCCAGGCATCAATGGCGATGAGTTCGTTGTCCTTTTTCTTGAAAGCTGCGATTTGCTGAAAATGAGGATTCGCAAGCAACACACACACTTTGTGTACACCTATTTCGGTATATCTATAAGTCCTTGTCAATAACAGTCAAGTACACAATGTGTTTCAAGAGACATTTACCTTGAAGGGACGTTCTTGTCTTGAATCCCGATAAAAAACAAGAGATCTTTACCGTTTGATGCGGGCACACATTCAAATAGTATCATTGATGGACTCGATTTGGATGCCAGAGGTCGTAGACTGATGATATCTAGAGCATGATTTCCTACGTCCCAGATGCGGATTGTTTTCTCGCTCTGCGTAATTAGGAAACGGCCGCCAGGAACAAGGAAGACATTGGTAAACGTTTCAGCCTTTCTATCCTCTGTAGCAAACCTAGTCTCTAGAACGCGGGTAGAAACTGGTCGTAAATCCTCGTCAACATCCTCATCCTCGTTTTTGGCAAGGGATGAGAATCGACCAGGAGCGAGTGAGGAGTGTTCCAAAAATTTTGTGGACATGGTTGCCATCGAGAAGCTGGGGAGAAACATTCCGTTGAAACGACAGGCACCTTCCAAAGCGTGTAGCCAGACAACCCTCTCGCGTGTAGCTGAGCCAAGATACTTGCATGTCTAAAAATCAGGGTCAAGGATGTCTGTCCATCCCTGGAGGATGTGCACGCCACCTTTCAAATTGCAATAATGTCGTGCGGTTGCAGAAAGCGGAAGATATTTAGAAAAATGTCAAGGGACAGTTTGCACAGTCCGAAGCGAGAGCTTGAGGGAAAAGGAGGCGTTGCACATGTCATGGTCACTGCGAAGAGACGCGCCAGAGACGTTTCTGAACTTTTTCAATGATCACGTGACCGACTATGCGAGTGTTTCATTCAATTTAGTATTGGAGTGTTATTACTTATAACCCTACAGGACGCTTTCGCGCAAAGCCCGCTACTCTATTCCCAGAAATGTGATTGAGGTGAGTGTTTTATTGGAGTGTTATTACTTATAACCCTACAGGATGCTTTTGCGCAAAGCCCGCTACTCTATCCCCAGAAATGTGACCTATTTACCAGCCACCATGCGGGACGTACGTGAAACTAACAACTTTGTGCCAACCAAATGGTGGCACAACAACTGGTGGTACAACAACTGGTGGTTCTCAACCATTGAATAAGATGCAACCATGCCGTGCGCAGCCAGCAACTTCAGCAGCAGGCAATCATCAAACAACAATAGAATATATATTCCACGTGTGGATAGTAACAACGTTTGCACAAGTTCACTAACAAAAGGCAGAACATGGAACGATGAAGAGGAGAGATTGCCTGGGTGGTGAGAGGGCAAATAGGGGCACACCCCTACATAGAGAGGAGAATGGACCGATAAAATGTAAGCAAAAGCAAACAGAACACAGTGAGGAAGGTACCTGACAGAGCTGGTCCCGAAGCAGAGAGCGAAGTGAGAAAGGTGTGATTTAATATTGACTTAATAAGACAATCATGGTAGAGGGAGAACCAGTCCAGACCAAGGGACACAGAGCCATGGAGGAAAAGACAGAAAAAATACGGGTGGTGAAAGAAGAGGAGTAAAGGTTGACGGTGACACTGAGCTCCAGGGCATCATGCAGGATAATGTTGGAGGGGAAAAGATAACAAAATGCAGTGGAAGAGAGGAAGCTGAAGGAAGCAGAATTGAACGAGGCAGGCAGAGATTTGCCTTCAATAATGACACTCGTAAGGGCCATGGATGGTGGAGGAAGGGAGAGTGCTATCAGCCGGGCCTGGGGTGGATCTAAAACTGGGATCACGTGAGATGATTTCTAGACATCGATTAGTGGCAAAAACTCCCACTAAAGAGTAGCGGGAACTACTACTAAGAGTCGCGCCTCACAACAACAACTCCACAACAACAATTCCATTTCAATAGAACCATGTATATCTCTAACCAAAGTACCATACAGTGACGAACTCTGTCCCCTTTCAGCTAGAAGGGGACAATGTAATCAAGGATACGAATTTCGCCTCCCTTTGTGAGAATACAGAGGCGACCGGAGGCAGGGCAAAGACCAAAGTCAAGATACAGGACAGTTGAGCTGGGCTTCCACAACCGTCGCAATGTCCCATCGGGTTTGAGATCACCTCCTTTCAACAACGGCAAATCAGAAATACTAGCCGTTTCAATAATGATACCTTCTATGTCTTCTTCGTCATCAGAATTGCTTCTGTACCATGCTAAAGTCAAATCATTTTCACAAAAACGCAAATCCAGGATGTTTGATTCAGTTGATTCATAGGATGCAGGGCACTCAGTCGTCATAGGAGTATAGGAGAGTCTAAGGAGAGGAATTTGGTGCGGCATCTCATCATGATTTGTTTCCAAAATCGTATATATGTCATGGACAGGATCATCGTGAGGGTCACACGCCATAATACCAATGAACCTGGGATGCCAACGATCTGGTGACCACGCGGCCGATTGAATTTGTTTGTAGGGGCGAGGAGGAGGATGAGCAAAATCCATTATAGATGTCATAGTCAGCATTTCATCTGGATCTTCTACGACAACGCCATTCTCGTGTTCCAGGAGGTCTGGGACGTCAAATAGAGAAAGCCCACAGCTGTCAATGAATAAGACCTCATGGTCACCGATTTGGAGAATCTGTTGTCCCATGAGTCAATAGAAGCTTTCAGAGGTTCCAAGGCAAGACAAGAGCCTACTTGAACGTCTGTCTCCATCAAATGAGTCATCACGGCAATCATGTCGACATTGAAGTTCCAGAAAAAGACAACGTTAGAGTCTAATTCTGTGAATACGGCCATATTGGCTGAGAAATCCCAGGCGCCGAACTGAATGGGTTCACTATCCTTTCTCTTGAAAACTGCAATCTGTTGGAACTCGGGGTGTAGAGCTGTCGGACAAACTTGGTGAACTTTCAATTCGACAAACCTGGGAAAGTTCATCTTAAAGGTAACACCCAGAGACGCAGTGAAAACACTTACCAATCATCTTCCTCGACATCTTTGATACCAACAAGAACCAGTAAATCTTTTCCATTGGGCGCAAGCACACAAGAGAGAAGCTTCATCGAAGAACCTGATCTGGATGCCAGAGGTTGCGGTCTAATGATATCCAGAGCATGACTTCCAATATCCCATATTCGAATCGCTATATTGCTCATTGTGATCAAGAAGCGCCCCCCTGGGACGAGGAAGACTTGTTCAAGGTTATCACCCTCTCCACCTTCTTCGAGACATGCATCTAGAATCCGAGTGGATGCTGGTTTCAGACCCCGAGCAACGTCCTTGTTTTCATCATTGAGAAGGGATGAGAATCGGCCGGGAGCGAGTGCCGAATGCTCCAAAATTTTTGTAGACATTGTCTCCATGGAATAAGTGGCAAGAAACACGCCGTTGCGACGACAAGAACGTTCCAAAGCCTGCAGCCAGACAGTCCTTTCGCGGGTAACCCAGGCCAGATACTTGCATGTCTGGAAAATCAGAGTCAGTGCCGAGATCGATCTTGAGATACAGGTGAAGCTTGCAGCATACCTTTCGAATTGAGATGATGTCGCGTGGTTGCAGAAAGCGGAAGATATTGAGAAGAGCATCGAATGACAGTTTGCATAGCCCGAAGCGAGAGCTTGGGGAGAGGAGCGGTGGAGGCGTCGGCGTCGGCGTCATGATGTGGCCGCCTAGGCTCGTTACCAGCCTGCCCACTTCGCGCGTGGGCAGGCTGGTGGATTTCGAAGGTTCGTGGCAGGGCGTCCGAAGCGGAGTTAGAGATATGACAGGTGCCGGGGTTGCCGATTACCGTATTTTTAGAATCATGTACATATGTTTTCGTAACTTAGTCTTAACGAGAACAGGATGTGTGGAGAAGGGGGTTATTCATATTGCATCCGTAGCTATAGCAATCGACTGAACACAATATCATCTTTCAAGCATCGTGACTGATAAGTATGTATAGCCGCGCTGCTGGTCCAAACTCGTACGACTCGGACAAACACATACGAGTACGACATCAGTAATATCCCCGATCGCTGGTGGGAGCTTGTACAAGCTCCTCCAGGTCACCAGCCCCAAGCTCAGCAAGCTATGTAGGTTTGAACCCCTCACCAGCTCGGATTTTCACTAGTTTTTTTGGGGGGCTCTTTATGCTTTTCAAACTTTTTTTTTCAATACATCATATTGCCTACTGTATTACACAAGTTCAATTAGGAATTATCCTCAAGATGGCTTCAGTATGGTTGAGCTCATTGGCTGGTGGCTGTGTCACCAGCTGACAACCCCCGCCATCAATTTGGGAATTTACTGATGGATCAGCCCAGCTCGCCCTCATCGAATCCGTGTTGCCAGGCGGGCGATACACCCGGCATTGACTTGCCACTCGACTCGGAAACAGAGATCAAGCCGTGAGCTTTAGGGCATGATACACGCATACCACACCCCCACGACCTCCAGCACGGCCTCTTCGAAAGGTGAATGAATGCCCGCCAGGCAATAGCTTGCCTCGGCGCACAAGTGTGGTCGACAGGATAGAGCTTCACAATTGAATCACGAATGCTCGAAGGATCGGTGCACGAACGCTATGCAATATGATTGGAGAACGAGTAATTACCCTCTCTTAGACACACCATCAGTCGTAATAATCAGCTCAGATGTTAATTTCAATGCCTCGAGTGCTGCCAAGAGTCCATAAGTTCTGCGATCCACTGACTCGGGAGCAGAGGTGTGAGTTGGGAGCTCAGGACGTACTGCGCGCGACCTCGGTGCGGCCTCTTTGAAAGGCCAATGCCCGTCAGATGGCAATTTTGCTCTCGCTACTGAAGGAACACGACGCGTCATCATAAGTATGTCTTGAAGCTCGAGAAAACTAACGTACTATGCAGTCCACGTTTCGTAGGTCTTTCCCTTGTCGAAGCTTTGCACAGACCTTCACAGCTGGGGTCGTAAGGAGCTGAGTCATGAGAAAACGTCGGTTTACGCACAACACAAACGCCATCAAAATGGCAAACGCGCGCGAATCGGCATTGAATTGAGCATGAGGATCATCGGGTCAGGCATTTCGGCGAGCTTTAGTATCGTTCTGTCTTGGGTGGTGCCGGACAGGCCATGCTGCGAATCATCGACTCGGAGAGCGAAGAACGGGAAACGATGCTCTTCAGGTAACATCGTGCCTTGTACACCCCCACAACCTCGGTGCGACCTTTTTGAGAGGCGAATATTCGCAAGATGATGGCTCTAGTGCTCAACGTGCTCAACAGGAGAGAGAATGGTAGCAGACTTGCTTTGGCATGACGCGTCAGCATATGTCTTGATTCTTGAAGCTCACAAGGAAACTAACGTACTATG
>JAGGAR010016038.1:0-40111 GCA_017657315.1 Termitomyces sp. K1Ag
CCATCATCACGGTGGCTGACTTTATTTGCATATGTTTTACGCCAGGCCTTACTGAGTGGTTGAAGGTTGTTGTTGTCGGTATATTGTCGGAAAAAATTCATCACTATTACAAATCATTGATTTTTCTACTAGGATTGAAACTGAAGTGGCGACCTTCAACCACGAAGTAAGGCCTGGGTAGGAGGCTGGTTCAAAACCGAATTAGGTCAAATCAGGCTGTGAAGCTTTCTTAATCGGGCCTGATTCGACAGATGCTAGTCTGATCAGACCTGATATGGCATAATAAGGGCGTCTGATCTTGTCTGATGCGCCAACGCTTGTCTGATTAGGCCTGAAAATCGGGTCTGTCTAAAGTACCATGATCACGGCTGATTCCGTCTGACTCGGCAATCAGGATTTTTCCGACATGCCTTGCAGTTAAAAAGTTCCAATTCACGCTCTTCAGAGAAGTTCACGAAAACAAACTGGCGTTCCTGTTTTCCCTGGATGTCGCCTCGAAAGAAATGGTAACTCAAGTCAATTTCGGACGAAGAATTTATAGTGATCAAAGCATGAACGGTGAAACGTACACATGGTGAAACCGTTCCAGGGTTCATGTTCAGGTAGATGTTTCGCTTTGTACGGAATCCATCCTGTGGTTCGAAGTTGGTCCCACTGTCACATCAAGTAAGCTACGAAGGAATTGATAAGTCGATAACATAACGAGGGCTTCTCCTGAATGATGAGACAACGGTGAAGCTTGATAGATACTCCACAGACAAGCCAGCGGCGCTTCTCTTGTAAACAGTCGCGATGGAACGATGATGCCTTCCTCAAAAGCGGTGCTGCTGGATAGATCTGGTAAAGAACGCTCGGACCAAGCATAGCCAGGTGGCGGTCCAGATTTGAAGAGAGGGAGAGGGAATGTCAGAGACACCACTGGCATGATTATGGCAATGCACCCAGTTGGCTCTGAAAAAGAGTGAGACCGGCTTACCCAATCTTGTTGTGGGATCATCACTGTATCGCGTCAAAGAAAGAATGTATATATTCTTTGCTCAGAATACTTTGTAAACGAGTAAACCTGCCGCGAAGATCGTGGCCGTATACCGTACGGACGCATACTAACACGTCAGAGTCATGTGGACACTTTCATATTGTATGTTTCCCTTTTCTTCGGGGAAATCTCGCAAGGCTCTGCCGAATCTTGTCCCCTAGGCTCGCATAAACAGCTTCTCATATGACTAACGAGTATGGGTAGCCTGAGGTATATGATACAACTGCTGTGCGGAACAACGAGATGCTAGCCAGGATAAGAAAATCTAATAGAAGGAGAAAACATAACGACTCAGGCGATGACTTCCTTCAGTTCTCCATTATCCACCATCTCTTGGACGATATCCAACCCGCCAACCAGCTCGCCCTTGATGATAAGTTGCGGGAATGTCGGCCAGTCATTGAGCTTCTTGAGTCCTAGATCATCATATCTTCAACGCAAATTCATCTTTCCAAAGATGTCACACATACCTTGTCGAACCGCCTCGTCGGTCAGGATATCGAAATGTGTGAACTCAACACTATTCTCCTTGAGCAGCGTCGAGATTTTGCGCGAGAAACCACATCGCGGTGCATCCGGACTGCCCTTCATGAACAAAACTACCCTGCTTTGATTCATCAATACACGCATCCTCTTCTCAAGCTCCTCAGGCGTCTCTGTTTTTTCCGTCTCCGGAACGGCGATGTCGGAAGCAGGTGCTGGTGACTGGGTCGTCGTAGATTGGGGTTTAGGGACTACAGGACCAGTAGTATGTGTCGCAATTGCCTGGGTTAGCTTTGGTCCATCGGCACCTGATATGCGCTCGAGGAGAGTATGACCCTGTTTTGTGTGTCGTCCATTAAAATCTGCGCGAGATGTGTGGCTGATGACGCACTTGAAGAACCACGAAAAGGGGTACAGCTTCAACATCAAAAGATTCCGCGATTTCTGAATGTGTTTCCGCCTCTATCTGTATTCAATTCAGTAAAAAATCAATGATGGCCATGTCGAACTGTTACTCACGTTGAGGACAAGTAGTTTCGGGTACTTCTTAGCGAGCTCCTTCACAACATCGTTCATCTGTTTGCAGGGCTCGGCCCATGGGGCCCAGAAGTTGAGAAGAGATATCCTTTGAAGGTCTGCAGACAATAGTTCCTGAAATTGCAGCGTAGATTCTATCTCGTGGACATTAGTGATCTGGCTAGCCATGGCGGAAATAATGGGTTTTCGTTGAAGAATGGTCGATGAGTAAGGATCGGGGAAGAAATTGACCAGTCCTATCGGATAAGATGGCGTCCGCAATTCGGATCTAGCCGATTCATTCTTTCATCGATCAAATTTTCGGTAGTCAATGCCTCCTACACCAAAGGCAATTTGCACGCAGGATAGAATCTGAGAGTACGAGACTCTCGGTAAGCATACCTTCGGAGCCGGTAAGGACGGGTTGGCTCACTAAGTCTGGAAATGCAGTGAAATGATGCTTCGCTTTTTTTTGCGAGGCCGAAATCATCGCGCGTCTCGGAATCAATCAACGCTAACGCTCCGGCGTACTGACTACTGATGCTCATCCTTATTCCACCGAGACCTTAAAGTGAAAGATGTAATCTTCGAGTTTCGAACAATATCAGATTTCACCGCCGATAATCTGTCCATCAGGGCTGCGAGTTTCAACTCGATTTTCAATCAGCCGACTTTATAGGAAGTAGGGAAAGCGCTTAATGGCTCCTCTTCACAGGCGCCCTTAGACCAGTTCCCATACCTCTCCACGAAAGAGACGCCTCCATCAAGACCCAGCTTCTCTCCGGCTGTCATGGCGCTCTTTCCCAACGGCGACATCTCTCTCCCAATAGAGCTGCACTACGCCATCATAGATTACCTGCGCTCCGACTTTCGTTCTCTAGCACAATGCAGCGCAGTCTGTACGTCATGGCGGCTCCACAGCTACAAGTATAAATTTGCGAGGGTCACTCTCGCGTGGGGCTCTGTCCAATTCTTATTAGAACTCCTAAAAAACGAGTTCTCTGCGTTTGCTGTGATCCCATCTGTCAGAAGCATTCACATTCGTGGGCCGCCCAATGCACTACCTACATGGGACGTGCAGAAGATGGCGGCTATTGAAGAGATCCTGCACGCCTTATCAGCGCCCAGGAACATCAGGGAGTTCTCTCTGCAGAATTTAGCCTGGATCTCACCAACGCTCGAGGCTCCGTCTCTCAATCTTTCTGGACTGTCAACAGTTTTGACTTTGGAGTTGCTGCAGATCAGCTTTTACACTCGCGCGGAGTTGGTCGCGTTTCTAGAAAACTTCCCAGGATTACGCCACTTGGTGTTAGAAGATGTTGATTGCGTATCGCAATCCCCGCCGCCCACGATTTCGAAGGCTGTACCACCAGGGTCCTACGGACTGGCACTTCGCTGTCCCCAAGACTTTTCCTTGAAGAAGCGTCTGCGATGGGATTGTGTGGCGAATGAAACCCGTGTCTCCACTGAAGACCTCGCTGACCTGACAATATTTATGTCAGGGCGGCACCACGAGGTAGCGGCCATATTGCCTTTCTTTGGGCCATCCCTGCATCGTCTACAGCTTGCAACTCAGACAATCCGTGCGTACCACTGCAGTTCATAAACTTTCTCGCGACTTACTGAACTTGCGTGAATGGCAGACACATATCCCGACGCGACAATAAGTGAATTAGATCTATCATATACGACATCGCTCAAACAACTAAGCCTCGGATCGTCGAAGCGCGTCCTGTCGCTTCTTCCTTGGGTGCCGTTGGTTCTCAGAGACCTACCTAAGAGTCACCCACCAACACTGACGCACCTCGAATTTGCATTTGCCTCCTCACGCCAATTCCACCTAGATAAACCCCTTTTGTTGATTATCACTCATCTTCTTGCTTCTCCCCAGTTCCAGAAGTTGCAGAAGATCCATTTTATGGTGTTTGACGCCACGGGGGATCAAGAATTGTTAAAACTCGTGAGGCGCACGATTTGTGAGGTGTTTGCAAGTTGGAGGGATAAGGGGGTTCTTGCGTTTACCTTCACACGGCCATGAATTTTCCAGACGGTTGGTCCCTTGACCTGGTCAAGGGAATCTTTGCGGACGAGAGTCTCCAGCTTTTCGAGTCGGGAGAATAAAGGGTTTGATGGTTTGACTGCACAATTTAAATTAAAACAAACCCTTGAAATCATGTACAGGTCCATATTCTTATTCTATTCCACTTAAGCTTAGATCAAGGGTTTCCTTAAAGTTAACTTAAGTGAAGAGTTTATACTCTGTCACGAGTCTCGACTCGGGGAAAAGCCGACTCAGCCGAGGTGTCCACGTGTGCACCCGTCCAACGCGTCCTCCTCGTTGCTCGCCTATTCAGGTCTGCTTTCTTGACGAGTCGTTGGCTTCAACCATTCTTCTCTCAATCCACCATCTCACCGCGGTCCGCATTGGAGACTATCCCCCTCAGACCGTTGCGTCCAAAGCAACACAATACTCAAGGGCCATTATCACCTCCAAAGATGAAGTTTAGGTATGTGTAGGGTCAGATGACCTTCAAGCTCAGTTTCGTTCTCCTAACGCGCATTTAAGCTCTTCTTTAAAGTTTAATGCAGTCTCAGACTGGTGGGACGAGTATATATCGTGAGTTCTATATGACTCACAGCGCGGAGCGAAAGCCTGACCATCTTGAACCAGCTATGACTCTTTGAAGAGACATATTTATCAATTGGAAAAGGAGCAACATGCAGAAGGCCGTCCGTATCGTGATATTGAGGCCAATGAACAGGAATTCCTTTTGGGCCAGACCGGTGCCGATGCGGTGTTCGAGCCCCTTCTCAACAAGGAGTTGAAGAAGATCGTCTTGTTTTACCATAATCAGGAGAAGGAACTCATGGACGAAGTCGCGGATCTGGAAGAATTGGTAGAGAAGCAGGAAGAGGCCGGACTCGGGACTGATGATCGCTATTTTGATGATCCTGAGGACGACGACGAAGACGACGACGAAAGTATCTCACGTAGCCCAGAGAGGCGGCGACGTCAAATATCCTCCACGCGACGCATCTGTGAGTTTTGTCATTGTCATCCCTTCTTGTTCCCTTTTTCATCATACCCTTTTTGAAGCGCGCGACCCAAGTTCCTCTGTTCACGCTCACCGGCTAAGCATTTCATCTGTCGACACGGTAGACAATGAAGGGATTGGCGGGTCTGTGTCTAGGCTAGCAAACAGGATCGGAGACACGCTCCGCGACTCTATCATTACCAATGCTCCCTCTGTTCCTGAAATCCAAACTGTTTGGAACTCCAAGTCGGACTACGCTTACGATATTCGCCTGTTGTTCAAGCGCAAGATCACTACGTCGTACGTCGCCGTCGCCAACCTCGCGTCATATGTTGAGGTCAACTACTCCGGCTTCCGCAAAATCCTCAAGAAGTACGACAAAGTCATGTACTCCGAGGTTGGTATCACATCTTCTATACCGTCGTGTCTTCAGTGTTGACTTCTGCACAGCTCAAAGGTCGCTACATGCATCAAATTGTCGAGACATCGTATCCCTTCATGCGCGAAAGTAAAGACAGACTTGAAGATGCCCGTAAACGCCTCATCAGCCTTTACACCAAATGCGTCACGAATGGCGACAGGCGACTCGCGTCCCAGCAGCTCAAGCTTCACCAGCGGGAGAATATCGCTTGGGAACGCGACACTGTGTGGCGACAGATGATTGCCCAACAGCGCCGGGGCGATGTTGAAGGCGAGCCGTTGACTATGGGGGCTTTACTCAAGCCGCCAGGGCGAGGTCTTTTCTATATACCGACGCCGCTGGGGACGATACGCGTCACAAAAAAGATGATATATAAAATTATCGCTGGGACCATCTCTGTCACATTGTTGAATGTTCAGGTCCTGGAGACCCTGGAAGCTAATCGATGTTTTGCTATTCTCATGTTTTGTACTTTCCTTTGGGCTACCGAAGTAAGTCACCTACGTCCTTCGTGGAGATGATTCGGGATCTGATCACCGGGGCAGGCTATTCCACTGTTTGTCACGTCAATGTTCGTACCGCTTCTCCTTGTCTTGCTGCAGGTGATCCGCAATGACGCGGGGGATGTTCTTTCGAGACCCGCGGCCACCCGGTTCGTAAACCTTTCGGGTATGCTAGTGTCACTGAATCTTGACCTGGAATTACCAGATGGGTTTTCTCCGTCATGTTTTCCCCGACAATTATGCTGCTCATCGGCGGATTCACGATCTCATCCGCGCTGAGTAAAACGAACATTGATCGTGTACTCATCACAAAAGTCCTGAGCCTCGCGGGAACCAGGCCTAGGACCGTTCTCCTGGCGTTCATGGGTGTCTCGTGTTTTGCGAGCATGTGGATCAGGTATACCTTACTCGTCTAAATGCCGCAGGACTCCTGATTAATATTCCTTCCTCCTAGTAACGTCGCCGCGCCCACTCTCTGCTTCACCTTGATTCGCGTAAGATCATGTTTATATGATTCCTCGTGAACATTGCATCTAAGGTACCGCCACCCTCATGCAGCCCATCCTCCGAACCTTGCCTCCCAAGTCGGCGTTCGGGCCGTGTCTTATCGTAAGTAATCTAATGACATCGTTGAAGCTTTCAATTGGATGTAAGTCGGTAGCTCGCCATCGCGCTCGCGGCGAACATCGGAGGGCAGAGCTCGCCCATCTCGTCGCCACAAAACCTCATCGCCCTTCAAGAGATGGACAATCCTATCGACTGGGCTACTTGGTTCGCCGTCGCGCTACCCGTGTCCGCCGTCTCCATTTTCCTCATCTGGAGTATGCTCCTCATGTCCTACCGACCGGCTCGCGAGCCTGATGGCGATGGCGAAATTGAGATCAAGCAAATCCGACCGACCCGGGACCCCTTCACGCACAAACAGTGGTGGGTGACCATCGTGTGTCTGGTGACTATAGGACTGTGGTGTGTAGCCCACCAGATTGAGCCTTATATCGGTGATATGGGTGTCATTGCGATAATTCCAATTGTAGCGTTTTTCTCAACCGGTGTCTTGAAGAAGGTCCGTTCCGTTCCGTTTCATTTTTGCATCTTCCAGCTTTGCTCACGGTGTACTTCATCTACAGGACGATTTCGAGCAGTTCATGTGGACAATTGTCTTCTTGGCCATGGGCGGCATTGCTCTTGGTAAGGGCGTGATGTCAAGTGGCCTTTTAGACGTTGTAGATGGGATCATTCGCGATCTCGTGCAAGGCGTCCCACTATACGGCGTAGTTTTAATACTTTCTCCCGTCGTATTGGTTCGTCTGCCTATCTAACGTGAACCCCTTATACTGATTTCTCTTAGATAATATCCACTTTTATAAGTCACACGATCGCTAGTGTTTTGCTAGTGCCCATTGTCAAGAAAGTGGGGGAAAACTTGCCCGACAACCACCAGAATATACTCATCTTTGTCACTGCACTAATCTGTTCTGCCGGAATGGGCATGCCTGTTTCAGGATTCCCTAATCAGACTGCGTTAGTCCCGTCCCATTCTCATGTTTATTCTTTGCGCAGCTGACAGACTTTCGATCTCCTTTTGTCGTTCATATAATTATCTAGCGCTACCCAGGAGGATGAGCTTGGAGAGCTTTATTTATCAAATGTTGACTTCTTGAAAAACGGGGTGCCGGCGAGCATTGTGGCCACAATCGTAAGCTCCGATTGTTTTCTCAGCACATGTTGCGCTTGATGACCATTTATCGACAGGTCGTCTCCACCATAGGATTTCTGCTCATGCTTGCTGTTGGGTAAGTGGGTTGACTCTACAAGTCGAACTGTACTGATCTAATCAATTCTTTGTAGTATGTAACCTAGGACCACTATGCTTTCTTCAAGAATGTTGTACCATCTACGCCATTTATCCGGTGTCTCTATATAGTAAATACGTTACATGTAGTTTGGCTTGAAAACGTGATCACAGGCCGTGAGTCGAGGCAGGTAGAGGCGCTTCCGTGTCAGAATCTATGGAGCATCTGACCTCACGATGTCATACAAGTGTCTACATCACATGGCAGGCATTCCGATGAGAGCGCGTCGACGTCGAAAACGCCCCTGGCCACTTGTTCCTCGTTCCCGGATCACTCGCATCCCTGGAATATATCATGGTCCCCAGGGCCGGTACCCCATATATGTATAAACCTCTCCACAAACTATCGACCCGCTGTCTACGCAACAAGATACATAAGCCTACATACGGCGGCCATGGACGCCCGAACATTTCGTCACCTGTGGATAAGGAATTAGGACGTCCCAAGCATTATATCGATTCCTTTCTTGCTTGGAAGGAAGCTTGCCGCTTGTGCCAGTGGGAACTCCTTCAACCGATTGTGAACAAAACGTCACGCATCTTACGTCGACAAAACTCTTAATAGACGTTCCTGCGGCTCCGAAAACCCGTAAACGGCAGATAGCAGTTACCGATACGCGTTGCCGACGCTGATCGGCTCTCCGCGAAGAAACTTAGAAAGGCGTGGTCCATTTTGGCCATGAGAGCCTCAAGTCATTGAAGCAGTGCATGGAGAAACATATAGTATAACACGATAAGTGCATAATGAGTGATAACTTGTGTGCATTGTACCAGGACCCTTTGAGAAAGGCTTCCTCGATCAATACCTCATTCTTGACTCGAATACAAAGATCCATGTCCCCATGGCCAGGTGGGCTTGTGATTTCCAAGTTGTACATACACAGGTAGTTTCTACCACCGATGTAAAGGTCAACCCCGCGGAACCGTCGGATTACCAAAAACGTCTCCTTCGTCTTTATTTAACCTACCTAAGATCGGCAAAATGTCCCTCGTCCACGGCGAAGCAGCTCAAACGTTGACAAACAATAACTTGACAATAACATCACCAATCTAGCAAAGCACAAACGAGCGAACGAAGAGTACAGCACGTAGCGGATCGATGGTGCACAAAGATAATATTAGACATAATGTATAAGACGGAAATAAGTATACGAGGTATCTTGATATACTATGTATGGGATATCAATTTTGCGTCTCCGCAAGAAAGAAGAGAAATCAAAAGCGAAAAATTCAAAATGGTGGAAAGGCGCTCACGACCAAAAGCAGGCGCAGAATAGATCCTTACCACGGGCGGTGTGGGTGGGTCTCGCCATTAGTGTCCGAATGACGACGTCCGCCAAGTCGCATATCGTTGACTCGTAGCTCATCATGTCCACGCGGGTAATGTGCCCTTGGCCAATCCGTTACCTTCGCCACTGGGAGTGCATAATACTGCTCATACTCCTTGGTCGAAGCCGCAGAAGGATGAGCAGGGCCACTGTGATTGTCTCTGTTTGATGACGCTGAGCGTGGCGTTGCAGGGGATATGGGAGAAGGATCGCATGTCGAGTGAGAAGTGTGGTTATCGCTGTCGCTCTCGGATGACGAACGAGAACGGTAGCTGTAGTCCAGATAAGGCCGTGAAGTATAAGGCTCATGAGAGTCCCTCCTATCGCGGGGTCTGAGGAACGGAGAGTGATGAGCCCAAGAATAATTTCATTAGGAGCAGCTTAACCGACATACCGAGTTGTAGGATGTAGACGCCTTCGCCACTCATCTGAACGACGGCTGCCTTCACTTGACGAAGGATCTTCAGCCTTTAACCGCCGCAAAACCGCGGCTGAGTCGTTTACATGCAAGCCTCGGAGGTCTTCCATGGCAGAAATTGGTGGGAGCGCATATGGTGATGTAGAGTGTTCTGGATCAGCGGGGGCATGGATTGGTGCCAGTGTTATGTGTTCCATTTGTGCGAGTCGGGATTTTGGCGTCGGTAGACCGTTGTCACGAAGCGACAACGAAGGGATATCCAGTGAGAGGTCTTTCCGACCCTCAAACGACGGTCGGGTGATAGGATAAGGCGCATTATATGGTGAGTACCGTACAAAGCTGCGAGAGGTACTTGAAGGGCTCGCTGGATCGTCAATCGAGCCGGACCCGTTATGAGGCGATGGCAATGACGGTTGTTCATAGTTATGATGAAAATGCACATCGCGATTTGGTGGGTAAAACGCTGTGTGGAGGTACGGAGGTTGCGGTGGTGGGGGGTGCCGAGAGTGAGCAGGATCATGAGGCGTAACTACAGTCCACGGCTCTCGCGGAGGGTTCATACTGATGTTTGACTGGGTATTTCGTCTTGGACGGCGGCGATTAGGCCCCGATGGGACCACTTGACCATATCCAGGTTGGTCAGGGGATAGACATGTACTTGGGAAAGTCGGACTACGAAAAAGTTATTTAGAGTGGCGCTTCAAAGGTAATTTGACTAACCCAAACAAGGGAATGAGGTCGTCTCGTATTGTCCACGCGACACTACAAAGGTGGTCAATATAATGAGTCGAATGACGGATAAATGTACGAACCGACGAGAGAGTCGGAGGGCCACCTGACGATGACAAGATATAATTAGCATCCCATTCTTTACCACCTGAGAATAGTAGAACTAGAACACACTTCATAGGGCATCCATGTGCCTTGTATCTTAAGGTATCCACCTCGTACACGACGTATTAGCGGGGCCAGGTCAGGTTGAGAATCAATCATTTTGACGATGTCGGCTAAAGAGAACTCAGCATCTATAACTGATAAGCCAGAGAGTTCTCGGGCGAACCTTTCGAATTTCCCAGTGCTGTGGAATGTGTGGATGAATATAATGTGGATATGCTCTTCTGGCGTTCAACTCACCTTTCCAGATCCCGGTCCACAGAATATATCCATCGTCGATATCCATCATTATCCACTGACCATTCAAAGGGTACTCGTACACAGGTCTGAAGATAGCATTATGACCGATGTATGATTGGAGGAAGAAATTGAAACGTACATATAGCCTCGTGGATCATTGCTAGTGATGTACCGGCCTTTAGCGACGTGGTGATTTGGGCTAGCATAAGGTCGAAATCGAGGTCCTGTACTAGATGGCAACGTTTGGACAGTGTCCTTGAAGATTATGACTGTCAGGGGAGAAGCGTTGAAGGCGGCACCACGGCACTGACCTGCAACATATTGGAGGACATTTTTTCGAAAAAGCGGGAATTCTTGGAAGGGAATGGGCTTATATGTAAAAAGCGGGGGACGGAAGCGGTTGATAGACAGATCTTTGTTTGGGTCCCGGGGTGTCGGACACAATCCGGGAGGATCAGATACACAGTCTGAATGTCGAAAGATGGGGAAGACGGAGTCGGTCCGTTTGATTTTCCAGAACCATAACATTTAATCCTGGAGCAAAAGTGAACAACCCTAAATTGGCCTTGAAACACGTGCGAACACAGAATATGTTGCCATGCGGAATCGTAAATGGAAATCGGACAAGAAAGGTACCTGGCTTCGCATTGCTTAGGCCCTCGGCAAGATCTAGTGATCGGGTTCATAAGGGGAATTCCCAACACAGATCACATCTATCTTTATTTCTCCGGGGGAAAACTTTGGCTAGGTCCCTGTGCATTCCTGACATGTACAGTTGTTTCCCGTGCTCGGCCGCCATGTCGTACATGACCGCATTAATGTGGTTGAGTAGAAGCATCTGAAAGAGGTCCAACAAGTTTTGAAGTTCCATGCATGTGAACATGATCCCCTGAGTTGGAGCATCCGGGCGCACACGGAGAGAGATCGAACGGATGATGGATGAACCATCGAAATCTTCTTGGTTTTTAGATCCTTGTGGAATGGATTCTTGCAATTGTCTTTACGGAAGATATCCGTCAAAAGTCTTATGAGAATAGACACTGACCCACCGCATATCCCAACCTTTGGCCCGTTGTTCAAGGCGAGTTAGTAGCAGTTCTCACGACGCCCGATTGGGATTTGTCTTCGATCATGACGATGTCGTTATTGTGCCTGAACAAGCTGAGAGGCTGATCCTCGATCACACTGATCGCGGCGTCGAGTGTCACGAGTCGAGATGATCCTGAGAAGTACCCGAGAATCGCCTGAACAAATGGTCCTAACAACAACTGCGCGCCGGCCGCCCTTATCGCATCTCGGTACCGAGTGGCTGCACCATGTGTTGATGAACTTTACTCGAACTCTCCCTCGGGATATACAAAAACATATAATCGTCTCTAAAATCCGTACCCACTCGCGGCAAAGGCAGCAAGTGTCTGGTACACTTCGGATGCTCCTAGTCCTCCCAAAGTGTAGACTACTTTACTGACTTCGAACCCATTAAATTGGCTCGCCGCACAGACCGTGTAGGCGCCCATATTGTCGAAGCCAAGCCAGTCTCCGACTTGGAGCGCACTTGGCAGAGTGGTCTTGGGGGACACGCAGTCAATCGAATCGCAGGTTGGTCCCCATACACTGCTGAGTCCTTGGGGTTCCGATGCAGGGATATGGAACGAACCGTTGAGCGACAGCACATACGGATGTATGATCTGGTGGTCAAATAGAATACAGTTAAAAGCACCGTAGACCCCATCATTGATGTAGTCTACGAAAAGAACAACATTAGCACTCGATCAAGAGAATGAATGAACAGAACTGACACATGACGCCTGGTTGATCGGAGGTTTCTGCATTATCTGGTTCTGGAACGCCGGCAAGAGGAGCTCGCCGAGCGATTATATTGGCAGCAAGCTTGAACGCTTTGGAGACGTAGAACCGGCCAGGCTCCGCAATGATTTTTAAAGTTTGACGATCAGGGAAATACTGGTCAATCGCCTGGGTCAAAAACCCGGCAGCTTGCTCAAAGAGTGCGTCTTCGAATCCCCCGCCGACGTCCAGCAGGTTGAATGCAAATCCTGCTTCTTTCCCCATATCAAAGACTGTACGAGCACGCTTTATGGCATCGGTGTATACCGAAGGATCATAGCACCCACTCCCCACATGGAAGGAGACGCCTACAACATCGAGACCAAGTTCTCGCGCCTTTGCGAGAAGCGCGGGCACGGTTACCAGCGGAGCACCAAATTTGACACCGAATGCACACAGGCTTTTTGAATCGTCGGTCAGGATGCGAATGACGAGCTTCGCCCTGGTGTGGGCACGAGCAATTTTATAAAGCTCGTCCGCGTTGTCGAATGTCATCGTCTCGACGCCCATCTTTGAAGCGTTTCTGATGAAGGACACGGCCTTGCAAGGATTGGCGAAGATGATACGGGAAGGGTCGATGCCGCCCACGTTCAGAATCTGAGAAATTTCTCCATTGGATGCGCAATCGAACCCGGAGCCCAAAGCAGCAAGGAGACGAATGACGTAAGGGTCCGGGTTACATTTCACAGCTGCAATTGGGCGGGCGCACATGATAAGTCGTCTATCATCAAACGGATATTTCACGGAGTTACTCACCGTAGAAGGGCTGGATTTCGGGCAGTGCTGCAACCCAGCGTTGGTGCTGGCGATAGACCTGACTAAGGTCCGCCACAAAAAAGGCCTTTTCGGCGTCGGGCTGATGAGTTTCGGCGAGGCGGGCCGCTCTCATGACTCCAGCCCTCATATGAACTTCAGGATGCCCCTGGTGCAAAGGAGGAAGCGAGGGGAAAATACTGATATCCTCATCAGTTGGAAGGTCGACGGCAGTCACTTTAACAGACGGAGAAGTAACGAGGGCTTTCGAAAGCGCCCAATTAACATTTTCTTGATAGCGCGGAAGAGAGTCGGAATAAGACAAGTCAATGAGACATGGTGCCGTTAAAACTTGCACCGTGGACATTGGATCAGAGGGAGGTGGGGTCGTTGGACGATCTATTGTGTCTAAAATGGGGGTATGGACGTGTTCGTCCAGTGAACGTATCGTTCGATGTGGTTTCAAATGAGGACCCAGCCGCCACGGTCGATGGCGAGCCGGGCGGGGTAGTTCGCGGCAGTCGAAGAGAAACTTCAGTAGAGGTGGGTTCCTCGCTCCCTGTTCAGCGAGGATTGTGCTTGAAGGGCGAGATACGGGGGTATTAGAGAATAAAAAGCAAATAAAAAGAGAAAAGTCGCGGTTGTTGTCTAAAAGCCGATAGGAGGGCGTAGCGGATGTCAGGGAGGTTCGCCTAGTGTACACAAGACCATGAGCAACTGAAATATAACCGCAAGAACGCCATGAGGACTCACCTCTTACAGATGACCACCTGGGGATATGAGTTCAGCGACTTTTCATGACACAAGGGCTGTACTTAATACGTACTCTAGGGCCAGCAAACGAAGGTCCTGATTGTGTTCTTGGACAGTAATGGTGGCTGGGGTGGGTCTGGTGGTCGTTCAATGTCTGACGACGCCAGATATGAGGGACGTGTAGGCTGTGCTCGCGAGAGAGCCTTTTTGCGGTTGGCTGAACTTGAAGTGCGATCAAAACTTTTTAGAATATTCAAGTTATCGATTGAATTTCGGTTCATCCCGAACTGCCTATTATGGTATTCTGCCTCATCTTTTGACTCGAAATAAACTTATCGATACCGAGGCCTTTATAACGCTTTAGCTTTAACGTTTACTTCCCTTAGCTCAGTTTCTGGCTCCTAAAGTCAAAAACACTCGATAACGGCTGACCAAGCGCGGTGAATGAAATATCAGCTCTAGTGTTTATATTCCTGTTACTGGTTGCAAGCGGCCACGATGCTCCTCAACCTTCACCTTACCAGCTGACCCGCCGCTGTCATTCAAAGATCACATTCGCGACTATTTTTATTCAGTTTTCCGACATTGAAGTACATATAGTAGTTTACGTTGTACGTAGCCACTCATCCATTTGGCTTCACCGCCCCTCCCAGCTTCTGCTCTGCTCGAGACAAGCGAACTTATGTCGTTGAGCTTGTATCAATTATTGTAACGACCGGAAAGGTGCGCGTCATGGCTTCGCCATTATACTATAAGTTACGGTATTCATGCCCGACTTAATAAACAAGTAGGCAATCGATTGTCGAGATCAACAGCGTCAGAAACATTTCGAGGACCGGAACCCTGATAACTACAATGAGGAGTGGTCCCTATGAGTCCCTATGCTCCAAGTACTTGGAGTACGGAATTTGTTTCCGAGTTCAGTAGCCTCTTCTCGACCAAATAACCCAGTTTGTCAATCGTGCCTTTGAGGTAATTACATACCCACAACCTGAAGCTCATGAACATATTCGGCAGGCCTTTCTTGACATCCTCGTTGCACAATGTTGGAATTCGATCATCCAACCTCAGAATAAGCCGTGTGTTCCACCATGGCGATCAGCTCATGGCACATGTTCGAGTCCTGCAAAAGCGGAGCCCGATATGGTAGGATACGGCGTCTTGACATGCCCATCCAAGGCTCATTTGCTCCACAAGGCACAGCATACAAAGAAAACTCATCCCAATTACCGGTCCCGCAACTGAGATACGGATTCAACGGGATGCCGCACCTATCCCGCAACAATCGCGTTCGCTGTCGAATATAAATACACGGCTGTATATTTTAGATTATGGAACAAGTCGTCCCACACATCCTTTCTGCTTGCTAATTGGACATAAGTATAACACATGGACTCGGAGCTTTGTGGTGATGTTATGTCTATAGTCAGTGATGTCACCCATTTGGCAGTAATCTCACTTGCTTCGATTCCACCTTGACACCACTCCATCGACGACAAATCTTCTTTGATCTTGGACTAAAGGGAATAGGTATTCCTTTCCACTGGGTCCCCAACGAGGCCGCTCGAGCGTCGTAAGTTTGTGGGCTTGTCAATCAGGGTCTGTACACATACCTGGGACGAGGCCCACCTCGATCGAAGAATCGTCGAACCTGATAGAGTTATATAACCGATTGTTCTTTATTATGTATGTACTTACCTGAAGTTACCTCTCCATCAGAAATGATTTGAAAAGCCTCCGAGACCCTGTCTCATTCGATAAGCGCACGTATGAATGATGATCGGTGAGATTGTGTCTTTCCGTTTCAACAGCTTGGTGCACATATCGTCTATTGTGAGACCATTATACTCACATTGATGAGAGACAGGATGAACTATTAATCCAACCGTACACACCGTCTATCGAGAGGGAAAGTCGGACGAATAGTTACAGCCGCATAGATGCCACGGTATTCTGGGATGTTCCTGATGCTCCCCAGAGCCAGATCCCGATTGAGCTAACCATTCTCGACATCTCTCCGAACTGCACCCGATAGTGGGTCGTTACTAGTTACCGACTGTTACCGACAAAATCAAATCCTTTAAACAGGGCTCCGAGTGCTATGTAGCGTTAGTCTGAACACATAAGGTTCGGACTTAGTGCCATATCTGTGGCAGCATGTGTTTGTGACTCCGCCGACCTCTCCGAATCTTGAAGCTGTGACAGCGCGGGAAGAAATTCGTTGAAGAGGATTCGTTCTTTGTCTTTACGTTCGCGCGAGGTCTCGGAAATTGTCTGTCAACCAAATCAAGATTTCATGTTCTCTCGTTACGTTTGTCTGTTTATCTCATGGGCAAGTGACGACATGCCAGGAATACGCGAGTGCTGGGCTGGATTGTGACGGTAAGGTTTGCGTCAGAACGTATGAGCCTCTTGGACGCATGCAGAGAACTCCTGAACTCCATTTTTAAACCCGCCCCATGGTCTCCAGCGGCAGCCGTAAAATGGTGAGATATCAGGTACGAGCCCATGGGGCCTGAGTATGTACAGGCGTCGTCAGTCGCGGCACGGCCATGGTATTATCCGAGGCCGAAGTATGGGTGCTGTTATCCCACTCCAATAACCCACCTAATGGAAGATGTTGAACGACGACCCGTTTACCTAGCACTTCGGCCTGGAAACATTGGAGTTACGGCTATTTGATACCGTCCGAGATGAAGTGGGACACTTACTTCATACATCTTGAATAGCCCCGAGTTCACTTTCTTCCAGTTTGGGACACCCACGGCGATTGAATGAAGTTGCGAGGAGTGTTCGTGGAACGGACCGATCTTCACCTGACGAACCCGTGTGATCATCATGAAGTAAAGGTTCGTTGGTGGCAAATCCTGCTGAAGGACGGCAGTTACTGGTACTTCGGTCTGCTCTGGAAGCGCACCAGGTTTGCATTAGCAGAGAAAATTATACAGAAGGCGTATGTTGGAGCACCTCGCAGTTCGGCACTTCCGAAAATGTATCCAAGAAAAGAAGAGTCATCAAGGCCCCAAACACCGTGACTCCCAGCAGGCTCCAAACGATATGTATCCTGAAGCTTCCAGCACACTTCCAAGTATCGTACGAAGACGTGCAGAACAAGCGAACGCTCCTCTTCGACCGTTGGCTCGTACAATCGCACGAGCATCAGGGCCAAGAGAAAAAGAGCGAATGATGTCTCATGTCCTGTGCCGTAATCCATCCTCGTGAAAGAGCCAAAAGAAGTAAGTAGCAGTGGTTTGACATGAGGTATCGCCGCAGAGAATTCTCCGGTCAATAGTGAACTAAGGACTTCGTCGGCCCTCTTCATGAAAAAGTTGTCAAACCCACACGAAAGTGATTATTAATGATAGCCAACCTCTTCAAGGCGGGCACCCCAGGTGCGAAACGCCAAGTTGCCAAAACGTTGAGGCGACTGAAGAGGCGGTATCTCGTCAATCCATCGATCTAAAGTGTCCAGGAGCTCAAGCGTCCTCGTGATTGCCTAGCGGGTAGGAATCAGACAAGATCCGGTAAACGATGGGCGAGGAAGCCCGCACTTGACTCGGTGATGATGTCCAAGGGAGAAATTGACCGACGACTGACTCGTTCAGACGTCGCAAAAACACCGCGTAGTCCTGGTATGATTGCTTTCTTTTCCAGGTTAGAACATCGCCATCGGTTCTGATCTTTGGTTCGGCAACGCCGAGTTTTGCAAGTTCAGAAAGAGGTATTTTACGGAGCTGCGGTAAGGAAGTAGTTTCTGACATACTGCCACGATCTTGGTATGTTTTCACTCAACAAGAGTGGAGCTTGCAGTGTGTGATGGCGGTCTCCATCGTGTCCGAATTCGACGGATGACTCAATGCGTGACTCGTGCCGTGACCCGACGCGTCTCGTGTCTTCCCACAGTTAGCGTGGCCAAATCCAACACCTTCATAGCGTCAGACGTCCTCTTCAACGCGATCATGACGCCGTATGATGATTGGAATGCTATCGATGATGAGGAAGATGAGGAGCTACAGGACCTCTCAGTGAGCTGACGAACAAATCCCATTACGACACACTACTGAATTTGAATCAGTATCTTGAGGGGAAACGCGATGTGATCTTGTTCTGTATTGACTGCTCTGAGTCTATGCAGGAGCTCCGTGAAGACCCGAACTATGAAGATACGCAAACATGCCATCTTTTTACCGCGTTAGAAGCAGCCGTGCAAATTCAGAAGAAGAAAGTGATCGTTGGACCCAATGATGCCGTAGGAATCATGCTCTTCAACACAGTGAGGCTCAAAATCTCTTCGTCCTGAATTCATGAATTAACAGAGCAACTTCAAGACCAGGAAGACAGAGACTACACGCATTCAGTCTGAACTCAAGAAGAACACTTTCGCGTACCAACCAATATCTCCGCTGAGTGCTCCGACAATTCAAGAGCTTATCCAACTACTCGATGGTTGGTTCATTAGTGTATGTGTGAATGATGAACGTTCAAATTTTCTCCTTAAGATGCTCGCGAAGATCCCGAAGCACTCAGAAAGGCATTTCCTCCACTTGAGAGCAAAAGAGTTCCTATGGGAGACGTGTTCACAAGCTGCAATTGGGTTTTGCGTGATGGGTAACTTACAAATCTCAGGGGAGACTTTGGTCTGCTGAAAACTGCTTATAGCGCTCCCAAAACTGCCACAAAGCGTGTTTTCTTGATAACAGATGAAGATAACCCTCATTCTGGCCCCGGAAGTCAACAACTCATCACGTCGGCAAGAACCACCCTGATTGTAAGGCTCTAGAGATAGGATTTCTCGTGTGCTGCTGAGCCGTTGTCTAGGATTTGACCCAGGCTGGTGTAACGGTGGAACCGTTCTTTATCAGCACGCCCGACAAACCTTTTGATGTTACGAAGTTCTACTCCGTATGGTCCCTTCATTTTCGACCTGTTTCTCTTTTTTAACTTCAAATTTCGATATTCAGTCTGTACTTCTGCCTACCAACCTTGCTGACGACGATGAGGCTGTTGATCCTTCAGACCCATCCGTTCTTCCCGAGTCCATTTCAATATCGCGCATCGAGGATCTTCTTTCCCAGATGCGTTTTCATGAAGTACCGAAGCGCGCACATTATAGCGTGCCTTTCACACTTGGCGAGGGTCTTACAGTCGGTGTTAAAGGGTAAACACAACGAGTCATTTTCTTATCGGAAGGTGCTAAGGCTTGATTTCAGTTATGGCTTGGTAACGGAGCAGAAAAAGGGGGCGTACAAATACTTTGTGGACCTTGGTGATCGAATGGAAGTCGCGACGACTCGAACTGTGTATGTCGACGAGGTATGCTCCTAGCACTGTCCAGTTCATTATTTCCCACTCGCTTGCCTAGGCTCGTGAAGCGGAGGTTGAAAGAACGAAAATACTGTATGGAACGTCCCTGGGAGAAATTGTAACAGTTGGGGACGAGGAAGATGAAGACGAAAATAAGATTGAAGGGATCATCCGAGAGGTACCGGTTGGTAAACGGGTAATGTCATCTGTATCCATAATACATGGTGGCGGAATGGCTCACGTGAATCAGCCCTTCTACACCGCCGAAGATATTCGGTCCTTCCGAACAATGGGCCTTGAGCCTGGTAAATTTACATCACATGTTCCGTTTGGGATCTTGTTTCTCACCAAGGTTCAGGCATCAAACTTCTTGGGTTCAAAGATCGCAGTGAACTTGCCTTCGAAGATAACGTAAAACATTCACACTTCATTTATCCTGACGAAATGGTGCGTCAGGGACCCATGAAATCAACGTAATATCTAAGAATTTGTTCATGTGTAGACATATTCAGGTAGTAAACGCACGTTCAGTGCGTTGATCAAATCGCTCGTCAAGAAAAAGAAGATGGGTCTGGTGCTTGCTTTGACAAGACGGAACGCTACTCCGACATTCTGCGCTCTTCTACCCCAGGTTCGCGTCTTTCAGCTCAGATATCATGAGTCTCTCTAAGTCATGGTTGGGATATTGTATTGACAGGAAGAAAAAGCTGACGAAGCTGGCTGGGTCGATCCTGCTGGGTTCCACCTTATCCCATTGCCATTTGCAGACGACATCCGAGCAGCGACAGTCACGAAAGCTGTCCGAGGTTCGTACCGCCTGTTCCGATATGCCGCCGAACTCGCGGGTTGACATGTCTCGCTACAGCGTCTGACTCTCTCAAAGATGCAGCTCGTGCCTGGATTGATAAACTCTCTGTGAAAAACGGGGCATATCCACCTGATTCATATCCCAATCCTGGTGAGTCTCGTGTCCCCAAACCATTTTGATGCTCGCCACCATCAGCGCAATCGATAAATTTGCTTATATCCATAAACAGCTCTTGCATATCATAATGCCCAATTGGAAGCCAGTGCGTTTCGAGAAGAGTTTGATCCCGATTCGTTTGAAGACCTCACGTCACCTAAGATTGAGACGATTCACAAGGTGGGATAGGAATTAATCATATCCGAATCGGCAGGGCTTTGACAGTTGAGATTAATTTGCTTCTCCGCAATTCAGCGCGCCGGTCCTCTGATGAAAGCCTGGAAAGTTGCGTTGGCCCATGAGGAATCAGCTGACATCGTGGACGTACCGGAGAAAGTTGCGGGCAGAAAACGCAAGGCAGTAAGTTGGGCTCTTCGTCAGCTGGTCTTATCGCGTGCGATAATCTTGTAACTCCAGGAGGTTAGTGTCGACGAAGCAGAAATACGGAGTATGTACGAGTCTAGCTCCCTTGGCAAGGTACGATGTTACGTAGCGTTAAATTCTTCGGTAAAACTCATTTTCCCATGTTCTTTGTCGTCAGATGCGCGTGGACCAGCTTAAGGTTTGGTTCCATGTTTTCGCGCATGAACAAATTATGATGATGTTCCTCAAGGACTTTTTAAGGTCCAAGAGTCAGCCCGTTTCTGGCAAAAAAGCCGAACTAGTCGAACGAGTTTCCACATGGTTTGACGAACATCTTTGAGCCTTCATCTACTTCCGATCTAGACGTTGATTGGCTACGCACCAATGATTACATTTATATGCTCTGTCCAATTATTTGAAGCCATCAATGATGCTGAACTTCTCGTAGATATGTATTTGTAGAAAGTGGTTTCTGGCGAGAACCCCTAACAGGCCGTGTCCCTTTACACAGCTTTTTCTGTAAAGTAAATGGTGATCTATACGGTGACCCAAGGCCCACTGGTCCACTCTGGACTATGCCTGCAGTGGTCTGACGACTGATGATTACTGGACTGGACCTTCCTCCTGTTTCTAATGTGTTCAACAACTCGCTGGCGGCTCGCGCCTAGTAAATCCTCCAATAGCAACCCGATAGCCTGATAGGTTAGGTACCGGTCAAGACAAAGTTGGACTTCGATGCGAAACGTATTCACCCATTTAAGACTGTTGAAACATACGACCCAAGGACAAACCAATATTCACACTTGAAATTCGCGCTTAAGATCATTGAATGATATCATGGTTCGGGGGGATTGATGCCAGTGATCGTAAGGTCTCCTGTTCTTTGAGCTTGATCTCGAGGCTAGAAAGTTTGAGCAGTGGATGCCAGGCCAGAGATCACTCTGATAGTACATAGCCACTCAAAAATAACGATATCTTGTACGTAGTCATCAATTTTGACGTTCGACGACACGGAACTTGGAAGTTCACTAACAAGTCTTAAGTCTACGGACACCGATCTTGCAAGTGTTGTTCTATCGTCGGGCTTTTCAGCATGTATATATATATAGTCCGAAATGACCTTGAATCTTTCTTACAGCTGGTTGAGAATTCGAACAAGGTAACATTGATCATGATGATCACTCAAAATTCTCCCTTCTTGATCGATGCCCTAAGTTGACGGATGAAATCATGAAAGGATACCAGATGTTTTTGAATACTTGATATATTAATGTGATTTCCTAGCTTACTGAAGACCTTGAAAGCACTCAACAGACCTTGCCTTTGCCTTGCCTCCGGCAAAGAAGGTGGGGCCATAGTACCAGTGGCGCAATCTACCCGTAATGCAAAGATACTGGCATATTGTAGCACAATCATAATGCTTCGAATTTATGTCGTCTCTGCTCCTCTGTAGTTTCTCTGCCATGCTGCAAAGGTAATTTCTTTTTTTGGAGGCGAAAATGGAGAATTGAGATCTAGACCGCCCGGGCCGGAGAAACGGATCAGATATGTTTTGTTGGAATTTTACGTAAGTGGTTGATCTTCCTTGGGACGACTTCTGACAGCCTCTTCTGACTACTTATTGGACGACTACCATTGGAGTCCATAGTTGATTGCTGAATTGTTGTTCTGTAGATGACTTCACTGACAACTTGCTGACACTAAAGGGTAGTGAAGTTACTTCGAAAAACAAAGCTTGATTATGAGCACAAAGCCCCTGATCTTTGGCCAGTAGAAATTGAGGAGCATGAACAATGACAGGCCAGCATATATAATGTGTACATTCAGTTGGCTATGGCCAGATTATCTTTCACTGTCTTGAATGCATTGTCTGCTCGAGGTACTTAAATGAATCCCCTTTCAGGTTCGTCACTTCGTTCTCCCTCACGTTCCCCAAACATTTGCAGTGGCTAATGATGTCTACCAATAAGAATTCTCGGTATCCCCGTTGCCCACCAGGCTTAGAACACGTTGACACTGCTGCCAACCTGAAAGCGCTGTCTGAGTTGAGCTTTGTACGTAGCCATATTCTCCTTTGTTATGCCTTCTGATGTCATTGATAGAACGGCAATCGGTCTGCCATCGACATCACATTCACTATCGTTCCACCCACGGCAAGCTTCGACGGAAGCTTCGACGATGAACGAGTCGATGCTTCGAAGCTCCAGTATATAGATGTACCGCTCGCCCCTCCAAATACCAAAACTTCAGACACAAAGGGCGAAGCATGTCACGAACCTGACTTTGTGACTCTGCCAGATAAACACGAGTCGAACTACTTCCTCCCTTCTGGTTTACTCGAAGACAATGAAGCCGAAGAAATGGCTCTCCTCCACAGCCTGGATTTGAAGGCTTCTATTGCTTTGCGGCGATCATGCGATGCTCCGTGCTGTCTTCGAGCTCGTGCATACCAGATCATGGATACTCTCTCACAGGTCAGTCCTCTGGTGCAGTGTTTGATGTTTTGTAGGTACTTACTGAGCGGTTTTCACAGAAAGATGGCGAGAATTACGGACCTAGGGATTTATTCTTGCCTAAATCATCACCTTCGGCATCTTGGTCATCTTCATCGTCGGATTGTAGCTCAGAGGATTCCAGCCTTTTCCCACCCAGTATCGGCGATTTAGAAGGATTCACCTTTCGCTCACATCCTCCCAGCTCAGCGACTTCTGAAGCAACAAGTTCTTCTCTTGGCGGCAAAAGCAATTTCATAGGCCATCGTCACAGTAACGTTCGTGAAAGTGGCGCCATCTACTTCCACCGGTCCCCATCTGAGGGTGCTTTATTATCAGACGTCAAAGCCCTGAAATTAGGTTCTCTCTTAGGGCCTGAGGAAGACGTCATGGCTTCTTGGGGCATCCCAGGGTCCCCTACATGGATACGCATCATGATCAATGTGAGTCTTCCTTGTGTTCGTCATTAACTATGGTGCTCAATTCTCGTTTTCAACTAGCAACACGGATACGCTAAGAGGAGCGTCTACGTGCCCACCAGGTGCTACTGCGCCAATACAACTCGGGCAGGACTTGCCTTGGACATAGCGTCTCTTCTCGATCGCTATTTTGCGGTACGGCCCCTCTTGCATTTTCTACTTTGGAAAGAGCTGATCGTATATCGGAACATATAGAACGCATCGGTTCGACCAGGTTTTGAGGATTGCTACATGCGTCGCCAGAATATCGAAGGTCTGTATCTGCATTCCTTGCGGCGGAATATGGACGACCCCTTGATGGTGTGGCGAATCTCGGTCTCTCACTCAGCGGTGTCATGGGCAAAGTATCCATAAGAAAGTAGACAACATAATCGTATCTCAATGTCGGATAATAAAGTGTATTTTTGTATTATACTGGATCCAATGAGCCGCTCTCGCTTGGGCACGAGTAGGAGAAACATTAATATACCGATTTGTATGGCTAAGTTGGCTTACCTAGAGAGCAATCGTTGAGATAATTTGTCCCTAGGGACACTGAATTCCGATTGCTCTCTAGGTATAGCCGCCACGTGAAACTACGCGACTTGATGCTCTCATTGGTCTCGTGAAAGCTTAGCTTTAACACGATGTTTCTGGGCGCTATTTTTGATATGAAGTTGCGACTAGGTACCGCTCGCCTTCGTCAAAATGTTTCAATCACTTTGGGAAGATAAAAGAGCTGATGTAGATTGTTCGGGGATGCTACTAAACAAGAGGAGAGTACATGAGTATACGAATCGCCCGCGTCGTTAACTTTCGTGCCTCAACCAGAGCCAGTCACCTCCCCAGCCTTCTTCGCCTCGTCCGCCTCACCAGTCTGTACCGGCTCAACAGGCTTTGCCAATTCCTCAGTCTTGCCTGCTCCGTGGACCGGTTCATCAGACTTGGCGTTGCCAGCCGCCCCATTCACCGCATCTTCTGTCTTCTGAGTCTCACCAGTCACCCCGTTCACATCTTTCGTCCCCTGAGTCTCATCAGCCGACCCATCCACTACATCTTTCGTCCTTGAGTTCGTCGATGTGAAGTCCCCGAGGTCGATCAACGGCTCAGGAGCGGCCTCTCCCCTTCCCTCCTTTTCCTGATTTTGGTTTTGTACCACTGGGAGTTCCGGGTGGACTGGTGGGGTTGTCGTCGCCAAGGGAGGTAGAGGAGCCGGTTGGGTCTTGCCCTTTGTCCCCTTCCTCTTTGTTTGCTGCTCCTTCTCCACCTTGCCCTGCAGAGGTGCCATTGGCCACGGTCCCGGCTTGCCCGTTGACATCGTTGGCTTTCCCGTCGGTGTGATCGGAGGAATGACTGTTGCTGGCTCCTTCGGAGGCGGTGGAGGGGGTGCCTATAGAGTAGGAAAAATTGAAGTGATTAGCAGGTCAAGATATATCAAACTAGAGGGTCGTCACCAATCCACCTGCAGAAGTTCCGGAGCCTGTACCCGAGGCTGTTCCATTCGCATTGTCGTCATTGTTGACCGGCGCCGGAGGTTGAATTTCGAAGAGCAGCCGCACAAGGCCGTGCATCTCTTCCTCACGAATACCAGCAGTGGTCGGGCTACGAGAGCCGTCGGCTGAAGGGCTAGAGCGGGCGTACTCTCTTGCTTGTGCTATCATGAGAGTAGTCGCCATTCCGAGCTGCGTGCCTTCCGTCAGCGTCAGCGGCTGCTCGCGCTCACAAAGCGCCGCGTAGCGAGGGATGAGGTAGTTCCTGTCGACGTCGTGCTTCTGGTATGTCGCGATACGGTCTACATCGGACATGTCGAGCTTCTCGAGCTCACGGACGACGAGGCTCTTGACTTCTAAAAACTGCCATTTATGAGCAAGATGCAATATGACTTTCCAGTCGTCGACAGAGGTCTTGTACAGTGAGTATCGACTAGACATAGAATGAGCATGCGCTTCATCCTTCATCGATTGAGCCATAGATGACGTACGGATTGTAGAAAACCCATAGGAATTTCGCAAAGTCGTCCGGATGCTCCTCAAGGATGATAGCAGTTCCTTCTGTTGAGCCCCGTGCTACCGCTCCAGGCGAAGCTGGGACTTGAAGCTGTCTCTGGAAGAAAGGACTCTCCCTCTCAAAGAAGTATCTGTGAACACGAAAGTGGATGTGCTCTGCCTGTGACAATGACTCTTAGAACCGCAGCAACAATACCGGTAGATGTGGGACTGACAAGGAAGAAAAGATCGCCTCCGGTGAGGTAATAGGTCTCATGCCTCGACAGAGCACGGAAAGTATCCGAGTTGCTGCGATGGTGAGTGGCCATGAGAATTTGACCTTGCTGACCGAAGGAAGGGAAGATGGATGAAGAGGAAGAGGAGACGTGGGGATATCGATGAAGAAGGTCAACTCGGAACAGTTTAAATTTTGGGTCCAGGGCGAAGTACACGTGTTGGCGTCATGGCAGGGCCATTTTCTGATGGGAATATATACCTCCGGCGCCTGAGACCTGAGGCCTCGAGGACAACAGCTGACAATGGGCGATTCTTTTGCGCACGAGTCCGTCTTAGTGCCGTTGTTTCACACATGTAATGTGAAGACTCGAGGGGTCCGGCACCGGACAAAGGGGCATGCATCGCTCAGCTAGAATGAGCGCAATGCAGCAATTGCACTAACCATATACGCCACAGTTGACGTGTATCATGCATGCAAAAGAGTTTTTTGTGAGTCAAAGGCGTCTCAATTGAAGATGCATAAACAAAATAAGCAATCAATGAATCAATGACGATCGTATGTTGGCTGTCTCAAGCCGTGGGCGAAGTTCGGAGCTCCGCTGAAATGAAATCGAGAAGCCGAGACGCGGCTTAGAAGCCGTCAAGGCACAGACGCTTCGGCATTTTCCGGCTCCGCCCTCATTTTGGTTGCCGATGCTTCAATTTTTTGGAATGATCCCGACCACGGACACACCGACGTTCGCAACACCCAACGGCCGTTTCAACGTTTCAAGGTAGAAGGAAATCTATCGAACATAACGAAGATAACTAGCATTGTATCTGCTAATTTACGCAGGACGCGGGACCGCGTCCCGCACTGGCATGTAGTCGTATCATTGCTCGGAGTCGTATGCACCATCCCATACGCGCCAAATTCGCGATTCGCGCCAGCTATTGTACATCCGGACCCCCTAGGCTCACCTCGGACGTGTAGACATGAAAACCCGACGAGAACTTGGTTGGATGACACCAGATCGAGGGTCAGTCGCAATCTGACCCGAGCCACGCTACACGACTACCTCGTGGACTGATATTAAGTATGTCGACGTCAGCAAGGAAATTGGATAGGCGCCTTAGCCCGTGTACGGACGAAGCGAGGAGGCGAGGTCTTTGGTATTGGTGCATAGAAGGATGCTCAGTAGACGGGTAACGGGTATGGGCATCCCCTTTCCCAAATTCGTCCATATTTTTCATTGTATCCACTCACTGTGAATAAGTGACTGAATATGTCCTGATAGTGTATACATAGACGTCTTCTTCCGCATGGCAAACGTCGTCGGACTTGAAAGCTTGACGCCTAGCCATGCTCAATGACTTCGCCCCCACTCCACTGGTCTGACAAATGCAACGTGTTGCAAACGATGTGGGACATGTGTCCCAACGATGGGCACAACTATTGACAGCTTCTCCCATCTATATCATTTTCACTTCCCATCGGAACTTGAGACAACATCATTTGGGACAACTTTGATACACGCTGCCAGTGATACATACAACCCCGCCATTCATCTGATTCGAAATCATTCACCCACAGAATCCAGTTACTACTGCAAATGTCTCATTGATGATTTACTTCGCTCTTCCAGCTTCAAAGGTGCCTATGTGTGGACTACTGAACAAATTGCGACAAAAGCTAGGTCATTATAACGGCCATGTACTGAGCAGCACCGCCTTTGATCGCCCTGCGCCAAACGGTAAACCCGCCATCACCATCAAAAATGCGAAACAGTTCGTTGTCGCCAGGTAAGTACTGGCCATCGACGGAGCTCACGATGTATATATAATCCTCCTCAATAATGATGGACCCCCGAATGATCTGTGGTCCTTCAGCTCGCCCCTTCCCAAGTTTTGAATCCACTGGGTGGATCAAATGGCGTCTATCCTCCTAAAGCTGGTCTTTCTCTTCTCCATCGTCTCATCACTCCTCGCTGCGCCGCTCCGCTTTCGACCGCGAGACGCTCAAGTGCCGGCACCTGCTGTGGAACCAGTCCCACTGAAGCTTTCAGCCCAGCAGGACAGTTTTAATTTCGACCTTTCTACGACGCTCGTTTTGCCTAATAGTACCCTTCACACACTTCAAACGATTCCTGCGTCTTGTGCGGCGTATCCGTCTGAGTGCACCAGTGGGTATCAAGCTGTAAACGTTACGTACGATGATTGTAGCGACGCGTTTACCATTTGTCGGTGTAACACTGCGAATATGACCATGGACACTGCTGTGGAGCGACTGGGTCGCGTCCCTGTGGGTTTGAGGCGCTATGTTGCGACGGTGCTTGTGTCTCCGGATGTTGAAACACATGCTTATACGTTGACGTCGGGAGATATTCATATGTTTGGGGACCCACAAGTTGATACCTGGGTACATGAGGTAAGTTTGTCTCGTCCATCTTGGGGCCGCATCTTAATCTTTGCAGGCTGCTCACGCGTATGATTGGGCATCTGGGACACCTTTTTCGGGATCTGCGGAGTGGGCTGAGGCAATTGGGAATGATACGTGCGTGCCCGATACTTATGCCGCTACAAGTGCTGGCGAGGTGAGCTTTCTCGTAATAACATAAAATGCAAATGCCTTACAGTTATTGATAGGACTTTGCGCAAATGACTGTGATGAAGGTTTTCTCGATGATACACAGCGACTCATTGCCCACTGGCTGGTCTCTGGACTGCATGTCGCATCAAATGCAATACATGAGTAGCCTTTCTCTCTTCAACAAGGATGATCTCTTCGGAGATACTTGTGCTATCGTCCCGTCGGATCCTTTCTCGAGGTGCGTAAGGACTGCATTCTCCTCGTCAGTTTCGCCGACGTTTATTCCAGACACGCTGCTGCGCCTTCCGTAACTCCCACACGTGTCCAGCCAGACTATCCCGCGCAACCACAGAGTTCAAGCGTCGTTCCTGTGGCCAATGCGGCACAAGATACTCCTGATAGTAGCTCGAAGAAGGACAACGCTGCATCATCCTTGTATTACCGGGGCTCGAAGTTCGCGTCGCTTGTCATGGGTGGATCTGTGATTGGATGGCTTTTGTCGTAGCTGGGGGTTAGGCGATGCTGATGCACCGGATGTATCATAACTGGCGGCCACTGTCACAAACGATGGCGAAGGGTGCCATAAGTATTGTGTAGCATGAAGCAAGCTACGAGATATTCCATTTTTTACTGCACTCCCTCTAGTTTGGCAGGTATAGGATTGAAAACCCGTAGTGAGCTAGTGGATAGAGTAAGAGAGCTCGATCCCAAATTGATAGATACCAGGTAGAGTCCGTTTAGGACGGGAATTCGCACGACCACATCTGCATCCAACCTCGACGTTGACGTTGACCATAGTATCCACTTGCATCTTACCTCTCTCAATACTCTCTAATGGCTTCCATGAAGCACTTTGGAATGCCTTGGGACAGTTTCGAAGTCAAGAACTTACAGCTGTTCCCCTGAGTTCTGATCGACTCACGTGGAGATCAAAAACTTCATCCTGCATCCCAGAAAATCTAGAAAATCTAGACCGCGACAAAAAGGGTACATCTCGTTTGAAGAAGCGATTTCCGAGCCTAATTGAGATCCACAAAAAACTCCGTAGAGGGCGTTCGTGGATAAAAGGGTGGCGTCTATATGTCGGGGAAGTCTCAGGCAGGCCACGTGGACTTTGACAATGACCCCTTGCCCTCGCCTCTGACCACACGGAACCTTCGACCGCGGCTGAGCCAGTCTCTAGCGCGTGCTGCTTACAGAAACGCGTCACGACCACAGGGATCGTCCAGTGGTCTCTCACCTCAGCGCACAACGCCCCATCGTTTAAACACTTCTGCCATGCAATCTAACGTTGGAGCGTCCACTTCAACAACATCGAATGCGGGGTCCACGAGCGGAAATCGGAGTGCCGGATCTTCAGGGATGGCAGCACGTACGAGAAAGCGGCAGGCCAAACGGAGGAGAGTGACGACACCTGAAGATGTTTCGACCTCGGAGGAAGTAGATCAGTTGATATCGTCCGACAGCGACGATATCCCCATCGCGCAGTCCATTCCTAAATCACTCTCTCGGATGGGCACTCAAGCCACTTCTTCTTCAGGCATTGCTGGCCCTTCTTCTAGCGCCCATCAATCTCATGTTTCCGTGAGCAGCCCCAGCCTCCGCAAAATTCTTCATCCAACCAACGTAGAGTTTTTCCAGAAGTCGTCTCCTAGTCCAGAGCCTATAGCTTCCTCTTCTTCTGCAGCACAGGTTTCCGCAGCACATGCTTCTTCGGATACATCGCCTCCTGCTCCTGAGCCACTCGCGGACTACACGTGCCCCATCTGCTTCTTTCCTCCGACAAACGCCACGTTGACACCGTGTGGTCACATCTGCTGCGGCTCGTGCCTCTTCATGGCTGTGAAGTCGGCATTACAACGTGGGAACCTTGTGAACAATGCTGATGCAAACGTAGCGAGGTGTGCAGTGCCTTCATTTGATTGCGCCACTGATTCTGTGTTGATGGCATAGTCTAGATGTCCCGTTTGCCGAGCGCCCATCCCTGGCTGGGACGGAAGGGGAGGTGGAGTCATCGGTCTCAAGGCTCGTACCCTTCTGACCCTCTAGTTCCACTCTTGTCACTGTACTCTCTTGGAACGCAATCACGCAAATATCTGTATTGCTTGTCATGACCTTAATGGGATACCTTTATACCGCTGTCAAAGTTGAGCCCATCGAATCACTTACGAGAACAGTTCAGGCATTGAAAATGATTTAGTCGAGGAAACGAAGTGTCGATTGCTCTAGACATCAACACGAGCTTGAACGGGTAAAGTCTATCACTTTGATATATCTGAACATAATATGCCTTTCTAGTGTAAGGTGGTTGGATGAAGTATCCGTCATTGTTGTTTGATGATGTCAGAGTGCTGAGTGATATTTTGAAGCATAGAGATTGTTCATCCGTCAGATAAATTTTGTGAAGGGAGGTACATCCCGGATTTTCTCCATGAACGCCTTTTGCCACCGATCTGCATCGTCCTTGCAGCACATTGAAGCAAAGTGGGGAACAATAATGGCAGCAGATATAGACTCGTCGTTTTTGATGCCCGTCAGCTCTCCGAGAGCTGAAAAGATTTTACGTTGATATTCTAGCCAGTTTGGGCATTTATGGCCATGAGGAGCGGTAAGACTGGCTTTTCGAATGCTTGCATTCCAGCTGTCGTAGTAGCGAAGCTAACGATCCACAATTGAAATGAAGTAGAAGCTTTAGGATACAACCGACGAACCCAGGCATAAAGCAGATCAGGTGGAACTGAATTCCATTCCGCGGAGATATTTGCCAGAGTCACGTATGGTGCAGCTCGGTTGACGAGCTCTGGATAGCCGTGGCGCAAGGAATATTTGAGAACGTCGAGAGCGTGATCAGGCAGTGCTTTCCTATAGAATAATTGTCAGAAATTCCTGAAAATCGAGGAAGAATTAAAGGAACGAACTCCATGTAAATGTTGCACAGCTGCATCGCAGGGTACACCTGATATTTTTCGACCGCTTCTGCTAATCGTGCAAGGGCTTCAAATGTCATTTTCTCTAGACGGGGCTGCGATCGTGGGTAGACGAAATGGAACATGAGTTCGAGCGTTAAGGAATCTTCTGTAAGGTCAATATGTTCATCGGTGTGAGCAAAGTCTGTCGGCGGAAAGCCGCCACTCGCAACCTCGAGATTTCGTGAGTGAATTCGAAAAAGGATATTATCTGAGGAGCGAAAGACGACATCTCCATCGGGCGCATTGACTGCCGTAGAATATCGGACGTAGACGTAGTCAGAGGTGTAGCAGGACGACATACTAATAGATTATTGCTCACATCGTTCGGACGCTTCGAGGGTAGGGCCATGGCGTTGGTGTGAGAGCATCATGGTCGGAGGCACAGAGTACATAAACGTCGACTTTTAGCTGGTTTCTTGATGTGTCCATCATATGACCTCATCTCGGAGCATACGTATTGAAGAAACTATTTAGCAAGAGGGCCTTGGCGAAATACAGGGACAGAATTTGACAGAAATGGTAATCCGTGAGACGTGTTCGACCTAGGGGAGGGTCGATCAGTCCCACTCGACCGCGGGACCGTCAAAGTTAAGAATTGAATGCAATCGAGTTACTACGAAGACCAATGGAACGTTGACTTGTGTTCAACCTTGGAAATTTGCCCAGCATCCCAGATGCGCCGGAAGTCGCGAGCTTAAATCGAAAACATTTGCTGAAACAGGAGAGAAGCAGTCAATCCGTCGAGAAGCCGGATCTTGTGGCTGCAGTCAATAGTAAGCAGATCAATTTATAGACAGGTGACGCCCCGTGGAGTCGACTAGCTCGATGAGGACATGGACGTCGGAACATACATCGAAGACCAACACATGATGATGATGCAGCACGAGTATTGCATTACCGTGACTTCCGGCGCCTTCGGATAGCTCAGACTTCAAGCTTCAAGCGTCCTGTAGTTACACTCAAGTTACACTGAGGAACACTTGGCAATCACTGGCGTTAGGTCATGTGAGGAATGTGATATGAACTTGAACTCAAAAATCGACAGGTGACTCATTCAAAATCTGTAGTGATGGTGGGATGGATGATGATGAGGTGATCTAAAGGATTGTTTCCTCAACCAATAATCATCAATGGCAGTATTAGCAATAATGTAATGGTCTAGTAGGTCCGTCGACAATTTCAGCGCTCCTGAGAGGAAGATGGTCAATGACCGACCTTGGGACACACTGGATGTCAGGTTTTGATGAGAGGTGGAAGCTCTTTCAACTTCGTTGCTAGCTCATTCCTCCAGTTTTTCGCCTCAGTCAGGCAACATTGAGGACTTTCTTCAGATATTGTAATTCTTCGCCATATTGTCCAGTCAGGCCTATGGGCAGTGGCAAGAGCTGCAAGAATATTTTTCTGGAGCCCCGGCCACCGAGTGCATCGGATTTGACTATGACCACCAAACAAGTCCGGATGTGTCATACTACGGTGAATCTCCATGGTAGTGTATCGTTCTGTTGTTGTACGAACCGCCTCTGTCCATTGGTAGTAGTAAGGCAACTATTCCCTACTTTAACATTCCTTTTTTGGCAATCACAGCATGGAGACGACATACCCATAAGTCCAGGAATTCACGGGAAACCCAAGTAGTGATGTTCTCGCTCCCTACTTGCGAGAGTCTGATATTTGGTGCGGCAGAATTAGCTAACGCAGGATAATTGTGCTTGACTGCGTAGTTTAAGACCGACAGGGGGTGCTTTCCAACTTGTTGTCTTGAAACTATGGCGAGTGAGCAACGGAGAGAGTATATCTGCCAATACATACGCCATGTAAAGATTGCACTGTTTCCTTCCCATATGCACCTGATACTTCTCTACTGCCTCTGCAATTCGCGCGAGTGTATCATATTCCAGGTCTTCAAGGTCTGGCAATAGCCGTGGATATACAAATCGAAACAGGAGATTAAGTGTTTTGGAGTCCTCTGGGAGGTTGACTATTTCGTCTTGCCCGGGTTTAATAGCGGCTGGAGCGAAGCCATCGCTCCCAAATTCAATATTTGCGGTGTGAACGTGGAAGAGTACTCCGTCAGATGACTGAAAGACGACATCAGCATCTGGAAAGTTGACTACGAACCATGTAAGTATTCGGAGAATAGAGAACCACTTCGAACGTACATGTAGGTGAATGCCTTGATTGCGTCCCAGTCGCATCCGAAGAGTCAACTTCAATGGGCCTAGATAGCGATTTGAAAGGGGGAAGTAGAAGTACTACGAAGTACTATGTATGGTTTTAGAACCTACCTTAAGTATGTATTAACCATTGATCTCCAAAGATCCGAACTGGAGGCCGGGAGAACTCGACTAAGCGCTGGATCATTACTACTGATCCGGCCAAGATCCCATTGACACATAGGGGGAGTTCTGGGGAGTCCATAAGTGAGTATCTACATACAAAATAGAGACTGTATTTGATAGATGAAGGATACGCTGTAGCAGAAGATCTTATGAGGATGTCATGTCGCTTGTCATGAAAAATTGTCGGAGGTTTGCATAACGTACCTTCAAGAAAAATATGGTTCGTTGGCCTCCGGGTTTGAGTCGCCCGTGTATAAAATACATGCGGCGGGCGTCTTTCTCAGCATCGAGTGTCATGTTGTATGGAGTGAAATCATATGTATACAGTCACAGTTGATTTTCACCAATCAAAAGCACGAACTCAAGATCGGCCAACTTGTCGACATCCTACTTCACCTAGGTCTACCTCTCACATCCCTCCGAGTCGTCCCTTTAGGACCTAATCTCCGCACACCCTTGACATCAATACCCCTGAGCACGAAGAAATATATAGGTACCAATTCTGAAGGATAGGGTGGACTCCGGGCCTCTTTCATTTGGGTAGAACCTAGACGTTGAGAAACGGAGGTATGCCCTTGATTTTTAGAGATGCGTCATGTTGCCATGCAGTGACCTCTTCAAAGCAACAATTTGGGGCCGCTCGTGGGGCGGTAATGAGTGAGCAGACCTTTGAACTTAACGTCTCTTGAGAAAGTGAAGCAACCATGGCCGTTCGAAGGAATGGCCAATGATGGCATTGATTGTTATCGTGACTTTGCTTCATTGCGAAGGATCCGGTTGTGAGCCCGCGAATGACTTCTGTGTATCGTTGGAAGTATGGAACCTTTAAAATGATAACTATCTCAAAGCAGTGTATATTAAGTAGTATGTAGCTCTTACCCATACTCAGACAAGCTCGGATGAGACGCTGTTCTGCTTGATACCACGAGATACATCGCTCAGGGTGATCAATGGTGCTGCCCGATTGGCCAACGCCTTGTAACCATGTTTCAATCAGTAATCAAGTACAGCGAGCGCATTGGACGGAAGCGATAGTCTATAAGTAGCATGTAAACCATGACGATGGATAGTCGATTAGGGACTGACCCCATATAAATGTTACAGAACGTATCCCAGCGTGGACCTGGTACTTCTCTACTGCCTCTACCAACGGCACAAGTGTTTGCATTGGCATGTTCTCTAGGGAAAGACGATATGTCGGGTACACGAATTGAAACATTAGTTCGAGGACAGATGCCTCCTCAGTAAGATCGACTATGTCATCGACGTTGGGCCCAAGTTCAGTTGGGGGTAAGCGGCCATCACTTGTAACATCGAGATTCTTTGAAAGGATACGAAACAGGACACCGTCAGAAGACCGGAAGACAACATCAGCGTCAGGACTGTTGACTTGGGAATTCTACTCAGTGCCTGTATTGCAAGGAAGCTAACGAGCACTAGAGCATACAGCGGTAGAACTTGCGCAATCAAAACACTAGACCTCAGCTCTGACATCGTTGATGAGTTGTTGGAAGCTGAATCGGTCTCATGCCCCGGGCGAATATATATCTGTTTTGGATCAGGTGTCTCATTGCTTCGAAATGATATCAATCTGTCGCACCATTAGCGCCCAGGTGCTTAGCATAAGGAGATTAACTGGATTAGATACTGTAAGTCCAATCATTGGTCATAAAAGTCATGATAGGTCGTGAGAGATCGTACAGTGAGATGATGGATGGATGAGATGAGGTGGCGGGTATAAGCAAGAAATAAAGATTGATAAATCAAAACGCATGAGAGCATCAAGGCAAGAACGAGCAGCTCGATAGGAATCCAAATATCTTCATCTGCCCCTCACACCCCTTGCTCCAGCAGCACCAATTCCCCTCACACCCTTGACGCCCAAACGCATAAGACCCCTTAGCATGACGGCACAGATGCCAAGTCCGAAGAATAGGGCATATCGGGGGAAGATCTTGGGATGCTGGGCTACAACTGTCCTGGACTTGTCGCGGCGGCGGCTGTTTGTAGTTTCGGTAGCTTCATCTCCGAGTCGGTTCATGGAGGCGTTGGGGCCTCTGACGAAGTCTGCCAAGGGAGTACCCAAAACTGCGGGGAGAGCTGCGCCAAGAGGTGTAGACAGGGCCCATGCGGCAATCATGCGAAGACGCTGCACTACACATGTGCTGGAATTCTCATGGGTTTGAAGTGGCGAAGAATATGAAGTGGAGGGGACCGAAACTGTTTCGAGGTCCTCAACGCGTTGCTCGACTCGTTCCAACCGTTTTCGAAACTCTTCAAGGAGGCGACGATTCTTTGCGATAGAGGAAGCCAAACGTTGTTCTACGTCCTCCTGTCGTTGCCGCTCAGCTACAACCAATTCCTTTGTTCGCTGTTCCTTTGCCTCGAATTCTTCACGTAAGTGCTGAGTTTCTTCCTCCGTACCTTGGTGTTTTCGAGAGAGCTGGTGCAACCTTTCCTCTTCCGCTTTCTGCAACCTCTCATCTTGACCACGTAGCTCTGCCTCGTCATCTGCCTCCTCCCGCTTTTGTGATTCTGCCACCTCCGCCGCGCGACGCTCCCACCGCTGCCTCTCCTCTTCTCCGCACGCAACAGCCGTCTCTCAATCTCCCGCATACGTTCAAGCTCCAGCGCCTCCACCTCAGATTGTTCATCCTCCCCATGTGTCTCCTCTACCCCGCGCTCAGACGAGAAAAGCTCCCCAACGCGCCGCACCTGTTGCTTTCCATAGCCTCGAGATTTCCGTCCTGCACTCAACGAGATACGTTCCGCGCCCTTTCCGACACTCCTGCCTTTGCTGATGCTTCCAAAGCGAGAATTCTCATTCTCTTGCCCGTCGCCTTCAACACGCTTCATTGTCCGCCCAGTGCCTTCAGGCTCATCTACCCACGCCATCGCACCCGCTCTGCCTTCGAGCGCTAGGAGTTCCTCGACAGTCAGCTCGTCATCGTCCGCAACTGGTTGTGCTTTGGCAGCTGTAGGCGGCGGGGTCGGTGGGACATGCTTGATGGTTTCCCCAATGTCCATCTCCCAAGCTGCAGCACCCTTCTTATTCCATTTTTCGCTATTCCTCCGGGCTTTGCGGCGGTCCATATTCACGAACGCGTGGGGCTGGGGCGATTCTGTGTCAGGATCGAGGAGATCGATCAGCTCATCCATCGTCATCTCCCCAGAAGTGTTCCTGGGGGCGGCAGCTGAATTGTCGGCAATGTCTTCATCGAGAACAGGAGGAGGACGCAGTGACGGGTGTAAAGGCGTGGCAGGGAGGGGCCTGCTATAATTTCCTGTTGGTTGTGGTGTAGTATGGTCCATTATAATACCATTTCCGGTTGCGTGGGATTTAGCCTGACTGTTATTTCCCGTTGACTGAGGCGTATTCAAGGACACCGGGAAGGAGTTCGGGAACGAAGTCTGAGGAAGGAGAAGTGGGCCTGTTATATAGTCGCCTGCTGATTGAGGGGGGAAGGGAAGTGGCCGTCCGTGATTCTCACCATTGTACTGAGGTCGGAAAAAGCGGTGCTCGTCATGCATGCTGCTTGTGCTTTCGCTTCGATCTCTCCTCAATTGAGCCTTGTCGGGGCTTGTAGAGCGTTCATAAGAAGCGACCATCCCATGTACACGGCCATTTGGCCTTGAGCGCCGTTTCGTATGCCCACTGATAGATGAAGCAGACGATATTGATGATGAAGATGATGAGAGATATGCTGAATCATCCTCGTCCAGAGGAGGTTGGTGTTGGCCTGTGTAAGGGGAGAAGGAGTCTGGTCGAGAGAACCGTCTAGCATCAGGACCACCGAATGTGTTCAAATTGCGATTTTGAAGTATAGACCGCCTTAGTTCGAGAGAATGGTTGAGAATCAAAGAACGCTGCCAGTGCTGGGTAATTCCATATCTAACAGAAAGGAGTTAGAATGAGACGGATCGACTTTACGGAGGCAGCACCCACGCATCCAATACACCGTCATCAAACCGCAAGAATGCCCTTCCTGTAATTTCATGTTCCCGCACAAAATCAGCAATCTCGGGTACATTTGTAGCGAGCTGCTCATATGTCCACGACTTTGGATTCGTGCTATCGTCAAAACTCTCTGAGAACGACCCCGTTCTCGATCTCGAACGTCCGTCATGTTGGTAGTACGAGTCCTCGGGTGGTACAGGCAGTGGTCGAGGACTGTTCTCGTCCGTCAAACTACGGCTGTATCGATGATGAGACCCCCGCTCAGAGTAATCCGAAAAATGTTGTTTTGTAGGCGAAGGCGACGGCGAGACTGGCACATAGTGGTTGTGCGAATGGGCCGAGCTCGAAGTTGACGATGAACGTGAAAGGATTCCTGTAGAGGTTGTCTTGATGGCATATGGATGAGGGTTTGGTTTTAGAACGTCGGTGAGGACGGCTCCTGACTTTGTCGGCGACGACGGCCGCGACGCGGAAGAGGCGCTGCTCATCGTCGGCGACGTTGAAGGCAGCCTGGGCCAAGCCTGGGGCAATATCCGTCACGTGCTACTAGTATGTTCGTACCGGTCCGAGGGTCCGGTAGTACCAGTCGTGACTCGTACGTCCGGGTCCAGCTCATCTGCTCAATCTTCTCGACACTTACCTGGGAGCAGTTATTCCCAAGTCTTTCTTCTGAATGGAAGATCATCGACCATCTGTTAGGTATGGCTTTGCTCTCAAAGAGCACCATGCGACTATGTTGACGTCTGAGCTGATGAGAGTTGGCTGTATCCCGGGCTCGAATAAAGAATGTCGCTCCATAATATACACAGTACATACCCCAGACAGGCTGGAACTTGAATTCACTCAGTCTCAGATCTTCATGCCGATGACCCGTTCTTTCGCTAAATTTTGTCATAGAGCAAGTACCACTGGACCTTGTTTTGATTCACCTGCAGTACTCCAGCCTGAGGGGAATATTTCCGCTCAGGCCCGAATCAATCGCCTACCAGTCGAAATTCTTGCAGCCATCCTCCGTCTATGTCTGCCTGACAAACTCGAGCCGTCACGGTATTTTGCCTTGATTTTGCCTCCAAAACCATCCTTCTTTCTCACGTTGGTTATGGAGAAATTGCTTACTAGGCCTCCCATCTATATGAGGCACATTGTCATTCAATTTTGACAGTAAACAACATCCTTTCTTGCTCTCCATAGCATCGAGGTATCAATTTCAAGTGATCACAAAGGATGTCTTTGACATTATCGCTCCCTCTGCCAACCACCGTCTACGAAGACGAGGCTCCAAACTGCCAGCCCAGGCGTTTATACTGGTGCCCTCGATGTCGTGAAGAAGACTCTGGCTCGGGATGGTATCACTGTGTATGTGCGGTATTTTCTCTTCTCAATTCTGTACTCACAGGAGCCAAATGTCAAGGCTGATTCTATTGATCACGTCCCTTTCTTTACGCGGAAAGGTGGAATGGTTTCCTCCTTAGAATAGCTCTCGCTTCGAATTGCAGACCGTGTTAGCGAGGACGAGTTGGATGATGCGATTTAGCGACCGATCCCTCATACTAGGACTAGAGAATCTTTGACCTTCAATGGTAGGTAACTTGCTCAGCTGTAGGGTGACAGATGGAGAAACTAAATGTCTCAACTGGTGACTATGGCAGCGGGAGAGGTCTTTCTGTTCATTATATGGTATTGTGTATATCGGACAGAGGGAAATATATCATTGCTTCTGAACCTTTGCAGTCGTTCGTCTGATTGCTCACTATATAATTGGTTTCAGGGTATGTAACATGAGTACTAATAATTCATGAGAACGGCTACTGGGTGCTATCAATTATCAAGTGCGATCAGACAGCTGCGCTAGCGCCAATGCTAATCAGTCAGTATCCATTGCATCATCGTCGGAAAATTCGTTTACTGTCACGCCCTCTGGGTTGACCTCGTCATCGGAGTCCTCGACATCGCTTCCATCGAACTCGAATTCTCCGGCGTCCGCCTCGTCTTCAGCCTTGATAGTGCTAGCACCGAGCCGACTCTCGTTCCTCATCTTTGCCCAATGATACGACGAGTTGGCTACCCAGTAAGGCTTCATCCGCTTGATTGCATCGATATACTCGCCAGTTCGGGGATGCTCTGCCAACATATCCTTGTGCGCCAAAAGGCTAGAGTAAGAAACGTCGCCAATGACATTGTACACCCGTTTCGAGCATCCCTTGATGTCTATCTCGTAACGTGGGTGAGTCTCAGGCTTCTTCTGTTGGTTCTGAGACTTCTTCTGTTGGTTCTGAGGCTTCGGTCGTAGTTCCTGTTTGAGTAGACGAGATCTAGCTTCGACGTGAGCGGGCGACTGAACTTGCGGGACAGAGTTGTGTTTGGTCGGAGTTGCAGGCATGGCGGTCTGAGGTTTC